>JAQFYZ010001480.1:0-23089 GCA_034695085.1 Cylindroiulus punctatus
TGCAGTTTTTGTGGGGTACAAATGTACATTTGCACCCCATATATCATATATGTACCCAAAGGGATGAAATGACAAATATAGACTCATTTGTACCCTAGGAACACATGTCGAGGGTACATGTGCATGCAACATACATTATGTACCTATTGGGTGTGTATATAATTTCAAAACATTTGTACCCTTAAGGTTCAACATTTGTACTTTTTCCGTTTAGAGTGTAGTTACGTCACTGATTTGTATATCGTTTCAGAATATATTTCAAATTTGTGGCTCTGCGAATTTTGTTAAAAAAAGAAATAGTGATTGTTTTAAACGACTGATGCATTTTTAACAAAATCCAATTTCATTTGATTTCTAATGCTGTCACGGCGACATGAATCCCGGATAAGTCATGTATACATTTAAAGTTTCTGTCTATACGTGTCGCGAGGGGTTTAATTCGTCGATGCAGAGACCAAATGTGGCTTTCAAATAACATATGCTGTGAGCAGTGAATGTGACCACGCCACCCTCCATGTTTTTCTATCGCTTTGGGACCCTGGGTTGTTCGGTCTATGCAGCAGAATAGAGGAAATAGGAGCATGTCAAACGATCCATAGGTTTTCATAAGGTGCATTTTAGGAACAGTAGCTGGGGGTTCCATTGTCATTTAAGTCGGGCACCTCCCAGTAAAATCCACATGTTCCCTAATGAATTTCGCTGCAGGTACATAATTCACGTTCACTGGAGCAAGTTTGCATTATAGATTTATTTTTAAGTAATCTGTTACTCTTTTATTTCCTATCGTCATTTAAATGCCCCCCACTCGTGCATTTGTTCCGCGCTCAATCACGGACAGGGGCGATCGGTTCCGTCCCCTCCCATCACATATTCGGGACGGGACGGTGACACGAACTCCACCATCTGCCAAACGGGAGTCAGATTTAACTAACAAAGGAGTAAGCCGCAAGTTTAGTTTTCGAACATTGTTTACCATGCAGGAAACCGCTGTTCCTAGGCAGATTTGGTAGCGCTGAGCTTTGTATTCTCAGATGGTCAGTGGTCCATGCTTGCATAGAGACCTTGACCTATGTAAATTGTGCAAGTAAACATGTTTCACGTGCCTTTACTTGAGTATACTTGATCTGGGATTCGGCATACGGGCAGTAAAAGTAAATAGCATGTAAACAGCTTAAATAGACTTAAATTGAGATCAGTACGTGATTTCCCGTTTGTGGTAAAACAAAAACCAAATTCAGCGATTCTCTCCAGGACTTAATAATACCATGTGCAAACTGACTAATGGGGAAAATCCATATATCTATATGGATTTAATTTGCTGTATCTGGTGTATTTGGTTTTGTCATGGAGAATTTTGGGAATTTTGCATTTAACGCGAATCATGTAATCCCATCTGGTAAACTTAGTGTCAGGGAGCTTTCTTTAAAGTGAGATTATGGTTATGTAAATCAGTGTTTCTCACTGCATCAGCTGTATTACAAATCAGAAACTATTTAAATTCATTTTCATTTCGAAAATTAATTGATGTACGTGGGTGTGGTGTTAAGCACATAGTGGTTCCATCATGTGGGGCTTGCTGGCAGCATGTTGGAACCTACATATGGAAATTTGTAGGAAATAAGTTGTTTGCTTTCGCATTTTAATGTAACAATGCTGTTTGCGTTTGTCTTTCAAGAAAATTTACACTAGCAAAGCATTGCCAAGAGCTGCTTGTTTTTCCTAAGTAATTCGGTAAAGGAGTAGGTTTTGGTAAGACGAAATTATTTTTGAAATGTCTTTCTAATGCAATTTGAGAAGCATTTGCCTTTTTATTGATTTAGCCGCATTGAATACTCGTGTGGCTAGAGGAGTTTGGCTATGGAGCGTAAATTATCATATGCTTCGTCACTTTGTCTCTTCCAACACCCTCATTGTTTTGCAGCTATTTTTTTCGGTGTAGTTGTTCTATACAACATCCCCGTTCCGCATTTGCTGGCAAGTGATTTATCTTTTATGCATATGAAATGCCTAAAATGTATAAACGCTGAACAAGCCGCAGAGAGCGGAGGCGAGAGACTTATAAAATATGTTCGTGTGAGAGCAGAATAATTCGATTCTGGTGGATAATCTGAATGTAATGTTGATTTTTATGGCTGCCTAACAAAAAAAAGACTCACGCGTATATGGAAACTTATAGAAAGTGCATTTCATTCAATCCGACTTCTACGCTGTTTTGCGAGCATCATCGCTAATGGACGCTTTTTGTGGACTCAATAATACTTGTAAAAGTAATCTTGAAAATGGCGTCAGTGATATATTCATTTCACCACGAGTTATGTTGTATGTGCATATTTCATATTTTGTTTATAAACTGCTTATGTACTGCGTGGGACGGCACATGTTGAGCGTTTCGATGCACAATGAACGAATCTAATGAATGCAATAATCACAAAACAATTACATGACAGATACGCTAAATAAAATAAAAACGTTTGATATTAAAAGAAATCATGGCAGAAATCAATTAAAAAGTTCATGGAGCAAACAAGGCGCTCCTTGTCAACTAAGTCCATGATATAAGAATGTAGTTTCTTCTACCTTTTTCAGAAATGTGATCTTTGCAACATTTTTTTAAGTTTAAAAAAAATTGTAATGATCACTTCACGCTGTCATTTATAAAAGAAACACTACGTTTGATATACACAAGTGAAAGTTAAAGTTTTATTTGTGGCATGCTGTGTGAGATTTCAAGTTTCTGCAGATTAGTGAAAATATGAAAATTGGAATACATCATTTTTGACCCCCTTGAATGTAGGCAATCACTGACAACATCAATGTTACGCCTGATTGCACGACATCCTTAAATGCGTGCTGTTTTTACATAATTTGGATGGGAGCATTTTCGATACACCTTTTGATTTCCACAAAATGTCTGCCAGGCACCGGAAGTTGCTTCCTCTGTTTACATGTGGCATTATGAAGACATCAATATGCACGATAAAATTGAATTTCTATGCATCAGGAATGCCCCTTGGATATGTTTTTTGTGTTGCATATCGATACGAATACGTCTTATAAATGTGTGAATGGAAAATGTTAGTGGAAATTTCGTTTAAGCATACATAATGTTTGAAACGTAAGGTTTGTTTTTTGCGCTCGTTGCTTGCATAGGTATGCTAAAAACATGCTTTTATGCTACGCATGATTGAAATCGAAAAATGCACAAACGGGCCTGTAGCACAAAATGGTGTTGGGAGTTGTTCTGAACTGTCTATTGAATATTGAGATGTACGAGCATTCGCGTAAACCGAGCGTATAAAATGTCACGATGCTGTGGGCAATTTTTATGCTAGACTTGACAACTGTTGTGGTGATTGCTGCAGGATTTTCAGATTTTATTTGTAGAATTTCTGTCTTTCTTGCAGATGGAAGATATGAATGCAATACTTTATTTCGTTTCTTTACCGTATTATCTGAGGACTATTTCGGTTGACCAATTTACAAGTATAGCTTCTTTCACCTGCACTAGCGTTGCATCTTTTTGCTATTGCTGAAATTTGATTTATCGATGCTAAATTGCGAAAAGGTACACTTGAAATTTGATCAACTCCGAAGAGGTTATACCACAGTTTGCGTTGCACACCGGTGATCGATTGCTGTGTTGTTCAAAATTGTGCTGGCATTTATTTCGAGATTTAAGACGTCCCAATTCTCATGACATTAGTTCTTGAAATTGTTCAGATGTTCAGATATACACGGATGTGACATGACATATTCAGCTCACCTTAAACTCTTATGTGAATGTATATGATTTGCCTTAAAACCAAAGTCTTATCTGGTGGTGACATATTACAAAACACCTAAAATCCTCAACACTGGAAACACAACAGAAAAAAGTTCTACGAACACTGGAGACAAGAAGTTAGGTGCTTATTTGAAGTTAAGCTTGTTTACATGCTACGAGGGCTGGGATTTTAATAGTAACAACACATCTGTGGAATCCATCACTGTGAGCTGCAATACGATATGTTATGCTAAATGTTAGACTTACTATTCAGGATAGATCAGGGTTGCGTTGGTTTGAGATGCCTTGAATCAAGCAAATCCTATGCATACATAATTTTTAAATCAAGTGTGCTCTAATTAGATAATGTCAGCGAACGTATGTTTTCGTGCATGATTTACTTATATTAAGGAATCTTATAATCAACATGAATTTATAGTGATAGAGAAGTTTCAAAAGAATGAATTAGATTGATATTTTAATATGATAATTGGAACTCCGCACATTGAACGTTAATCTGATGTGTATTTTTGTGAAATATATAAAACGTCCTGTAATAGCTATTGCTTCGGCGTGGAGTCACTATAACATAACGATAGGTTTGATGTGCTGCATTTTATGCATCTTGTACAACACAGAGAGGAAACGTCGTAGACCATTTTACTGTTTTTATTTTTTGTATTATTCAAAATTGTTATCAAGTATTTTTTCAAGAGACTTGTTGTAGAAATAACGATTGCGAAGACATCGAGGGGGTAGTTATCCCTAAAATTATTTATTCAATGTTGACTTTCTTCTACTTTATACCTACATGTATATCTAAATTGCTATGCAAAATATAAGCGCTTCTGCAAATGCCTGCTCATAAATTGGGACTGACAAGGAAGTGCACTCATTTCCAAGTAAAGCGACATTCCTTTTTTGGTTTTCCATAACTACTGCCTTATTCTTGCCAAATTTCCGCAAAGTGCGGAATGATGCGAGCAATTCAACTAATAGCTGTATATGAATGAAAATATGCCCTACATTTGAGATCTGTATTGTAATATGCTGAAAATCCCCCCACCGATGTGGCATTGCTCTTCATAAAAAAGAGAGCATTACTGGAGGTTTTGAAAAAAAATTATCGAGCTAAAAATAATGTACTCTATATGCGCAGAGGGTGTTTTATGAATGACATATCTCACAAGACCTGCTCTTTTGTTTCAAGATATAAAATAGATAATGGTTTATTTTGACAAATATAATGCGAACCATTTGTATCTTAGTAGTTGTATTGTGGGGATTTTTGATACTGATTATGCAGTATAGACTTGTGAAATACAGTATGCATTTTATTGAAAGTAATATAAAGTGTACATTGCTCTGTTTTTAGACTAAGGGCACAGAAAGTATGGATATACTAATGGTATAGTCCCAATTCCAGATGTACATAAAGTCTTCACATTGTATATTCCAACCCTATATTTGTCTGGTACACAAAATTGAACCCTGTCCAAACCCTGTTTCGCCATAGATACTATGAGAAAGCTAGCTTCTCCTAACCGCTCGTAGGCTAGCAGTGATTGCCCGTCATTTGGTCATCTAAGTAAAAAATTACATTTTTAGTTTAGTTTATATACACGTATGTCGTCTCATACACACTTGCAACGCAACAGCTACATTAAAGACACGTGTAATTCTTATATGCTGGACAAATATGGCTGAAAAAACATATTTTGAATACATTGGATATTTGGTTGTTGCCAAGATGCCCTACAGATACATTTTAGAGTAGAGGATAATCAATTTATAGTTGGCATTTTTGAAAATTGTATTGTTCATAATTATCACATGATTTCCGGCATCACAATTGTCGTGATTTTCATGTGGGCATAAGTCTCTAGGCTAGACTAACAATTTAGCCTCAAATATTTCCCATTCTGATGCCGCCATAGAAGAAATGCTAGGTTAGCCCATGAATTCAATTTGTTCTTAATTTAAGAGGCTTTACAACCATTTTCATTCATTAGTTTCTGCTGATACTGTTATTATGCGCGTATTAAGTGGTGCGATGCTGATGACAGGACAGTTTAAAATATTGAAATACTTTCTCTAAATATTTCATCCACGATTAAACGAGCCACCGAGGAAACATTTCTACTCTCGTAGATGCAAGCAGTCCTTGCCGAAAGTTAATTTTATTACGACTTAAGATGTCAGATAATGCATGCGCGACATTTAGAAAAGTTTTTGCTGGAGAAAGTACATAATTTTGTTATGTCACTCGGGCGATGCAAATTTTTTGCGCTTCTTGCGCTCTAATAGTATTTTTTATGGTGATTATCGTCGCGCTCCATTAGAGTTGTACATTCTCTTAAAATGTCCCTTGGCGAACTTGAAAACGTCCTAATTAACACAGCCGGCTATAATGTTGTAACTTGCGGCTGAATGTTAAATGTATATTACATACATTGTGAGCGAGGGAATATTTTAGTGCACGTCCTCGTAAATTACTTGTCTGGTTAATGTGGCGAACTTTATGCGTTCACGGGAGGTAAGCAGATGCTAATTACCGTTTTAAGGAAAATGAATTGCAAATGAGAGCTTTTGTGAAAAATGGATATTAAGATGATAGTCTATACGTGTAATTCAATTAAGGCATGTCTTTTCTTCTTCACCTCCTCACCTCCTTAAGTATACGGTGGTACTTGGGCATATTGTAAAACTATGGGACAGCGTTCTTCATAATATGACAGTGAGGATTCAGGGCTTGTACATTATTCTGATATCTCGCCAAGTAGATACGATTTTTTGTCTTCTGTAATCTGATAGATCTCTAGCAAGCTCGCCTCCTGTTGTGGGAATGGATATCCTTTCATGACTCACAGATGGTTATAACATTCCTTGACTCAGTGCTCACTTAGTACAGTTTTCCAAATCTTTTTATGCTTTCCAAACGTTGTTTTTTGTGGTCTTCCAAAATTATTTTAAGGCAAATCGTTGAGTTTAGCATCAATTCCTGTTGCCTAGCCCACCTTCTATAAAATGAAAGTTTGCAAATTTTGATAAATAAAGGAACGCTGTGCGGTTTTGGTTTAGAAATGTGATTGCCTAGAGGTTAGGATTCTAAATAGTGAAATGATGTCTTAATGTTAGTTTAGTTTGGTTTAGTTTAGAACAAAAAATGTATCACATAAAGGACAAATTGCACTAGCTGGAAAATGTGGCATTCTCTTATACTAAACATCTAGGGTTGTGTATCAATATTACTTTTCATCATATTTGAAACAGCTAGGTCATAATCTGCATTTTCATGAAAAACTAAATCACCAGCAATCCATTTGATGCACATCCCTTAAGAAACTGTCCGAATTCATCAAAGTAGTTTTGAAAAATTGGATCAGAAGTAATGATGTATTACAATTTTCGATGAAATTTCTTTCCAAAAATGAATTTGGTAGGGCTGTTTAAAATCAACAAGAAACTCACTTGATTAAATCAACTCCAATTACTCGAGTTTACTTGAAATTACACTCGGAAGAATGTCTATTAACCTTTAGTGAATCATATTGTTGCACAATGCAGACACTATTCAACTGCAACTGTACTCGAAGGATCATTTTGAACCATTGCATAACATTGGACCTACAATAATTGTAAACGCACACATTCTTCGAATGCTTAACGTTACTTTTAAAACCAGAAGATAAACTAGTGAGTTTAATTTACCTAGATTGAATAAGGGTGTTACATGCAAAACGAGTAGGTTGCATATAATCGTAGTGATTGAAATTTTTGTAAGTAAAATCGAAATCTACAAATTGCTTAAATCTGCAAATGGCATTTGCCAGATAAAATGTATAGTTTGAGTAGAAAACTAATGGAAACGCAAATTAAATCATCATGTGTACCGCTATAACATACACTCCAAACGGAAAAAGTACAAATGTTGAACCTAAAGGGTACAAATGTTTTGAAACTATATACACACCCTATGGGTTCATCGCATGTGTACCCTTGACATGGGTACATTGTACTTTGAGGTACAAATATTTAAATCATTTTATACCTATGGGTACATACATGTATATGATATATGGGTTTCAAATGTACATTTGTACCCCACAAAACTGCATTTGAACTTTTACGGTTTACAGTGTAGAATAAATTCACATTCACAGCAGAGTTAGTTCTTCAAAACAATAACAACATGTAACTAGTTGTCTGTTTTTAGGACTATAGGTTGCTATAGGTTGAAATGTGTACTGCAGACCGAGATAACAGTAAGAGATTAGCTCGCCGAGATAGAGCCGTTGTTTTTAATGTGTTTTTTTAAGTTGTCATTAGTCCATTTTCTTTACTTTTTAGTCTCGTTTTTATCGGTGAAGCATGAATTAAGTTTCCCTCTGCGTATCGCTTACTTTTAATTAACATCGCGGCTGAACATTAGTAAATGAAAGTGCGTTTGGAGGGCGTAAATCACTCGGACCCCAGCGCTATTAGAAAATCAACATAAATTGGGTGGCAGCAATTCGTTTTTCAAGCAAGATGATTATGCTACGTGGGTCTGCAGTATAGCGCGAGAGATAGATTCGGGCGTTATCTCGAAAGACGTTACACGACACAAATGAATGTCGCAATCCAATGACGCAGAAAATATTTCTGATGTTGGTTATCTCGTTATGCCATGAATTCAATCTCGCCATTTCTTCTCTATCTGAATACATTATAGTTAAAGAGTGCGTGGGGAGGGTGTTTTGCATGCGTCGTTGCTATCGTCTCTCTTGTGCCCATAAAACATGATGCAAGCCTAATGGTCTATGCCTGAGTATTTTTTTTTGTTCTAGCTCATGTAGAAATGGGCTCCGGAGGGATGTTGATAAAAAGGGACGAGATGTCTGTCTGTTCCTCGCGTTTAATATGCTGCGGGAAACAATTGTTGATATCAGCGAGAAACGCGCAATGATGGCCATTGTGATGTATATATGCGGCGGTCTTATGAACGCCATACTGACGAGGATGTTTCTTAGGAGAAGAACAGAAAAACGACCCAATGATCTCTCCCAAGAGAGCATTCAAATACAGGGATGCCACACTTTTATGTACTGATGGGGACTGGAGCATGCATGCACTTAAAGCGAAGCACCATCATTTTTGAATTAATGACAGATTTTCAAAAGTGAAATCTTAAGCATACTTTTATTATTGGATAATTTTTATTGTTGTGGTTGCAAACAGCAAATAGAAATAGATAAACAACAAAAATTACTAAGGGAAGGCTATTTCAGAAGTAAGAGTCATCACAACATCATGTCTGCAATTGCGAACATGAAGCCCACATGGTGTCAATGGATTAATGGGGTCTGAGGTCACATGACAGTGTACCGAAATGTGAATCTGCTTAAAGTGAGGTATTTCTATAGTTGGCTTATCTGTTTTGAAAAGCTAGTTTTAAAGACATTGCACATCAAAGCTTATTCATACAGGAAAAGAAGGGCGTCGACATGCAGTACCTATGAATTTGCATCTAATATATGGGTCGCCACAAACGCAAGAAACAAATCTAATTTCAAGTAATGTCTGTTTAAACTGTTTACGTGCAATTTGCAGCGAGTTCAACTTGATTGATTTGATGTACCTTGAATCAATCAACCCCAATACTCAATTCAAATTGAGGTATGTGGAACAGGTTTACATACATACCTTGGGAAGATGTAAATATTGCGAGTATGTTATTTTAATACATTCTGGAGACATCAAAAGTCACCAACTAAACATAGACTTGTGAAAGTCTACGTTTATTCCTGTTTATTTTTAATTAAACGAATTATGTACTTACTGAATAATTTGACAACTTAATAATTAGCAGTGTGGCATGGAACTAATAGTAGCAGCTTGTAAAACTGAGTTATGAATAGATAAATTAAACGCGAGTCAAGTTCTAATATTAATACAGAGAATTAATCAAGGAAATTATTTATAGTAGCTAATTAGTGGATTACAATACTCCGTGAAGATTTCTTAACCTGCGAACCGCTCATGAATATACTCATATCGATTAAGACGTTTAATGTTGGAGTAATGGCAGGATAGAAGAACTCCTTAAAAATTAAATGATGTCTTTTGACATTGATTGTTCACGAAATGGAGCGTTAAAACACGACATATAGGATGCTCGCACACTGATGGGTTTGCCAATCATTTGCGCGAATATTTTTTCTTCATAATTTCCGTTAGATTGTTGGGGCGAGAGAACCTGTTTCCATCTGTATAGACAGGATGTCATTTATTTTAATTTAAGAGAAAAGGAGGGGAATATTGAAAAAAAAATCGGGTTTGTCTCATTGTCTTATCGTCACCAAATGGTGACGAGCTCAATGTATCAATCACAATTCAGAATGTTAGTTTTTGTCGGTGGTGCGACCGGAATATAAAAATGTCCTCGAGGTTTTTGCACAGCTCTCCCTTGAACACTTCGGATTAAAACACAAATGCACTTTTGAAGTTAATTTGACAGATTTGCTGTGTTTATTAAGAACCTGTCCGAGCCTATATTTGTCACTTTATCACCCTGTGTTCGCCTCACGAGTGACGCCATGCTTTGGGCGGTGAAAATTATAGGATATACACGTATAATTTAAAAATCACGTATTTTGCTAACTTGCTTGTGTTTCACTGTACGTGTATTCTGTTCTTCATTTTTCTAATATTTTTCCTTCAATTTTGGGTGGCATGTATTCTGATATTAAATTGAAAAAAAATTATAAAATACTACTGTCCACAATGGATAATTTATCGCATCGAAGAGGTAATATTCGAATTGCGATTTTTCTCCAAACGTGCAGAATTGAAAGTTTTCCTGAAAAGGTGAATTTATTTCAACTTCAATGACGACCACTTACTGTGATCGATTGGCCTTGCATCGCGAATCTTCTACTTTCCTTAAGTCCAGAAATCATCCTTCGCATAACAAACTTACTTTTCAAATAAAGTGACGTCACGAATTAACATCAAGATTGATGGCAGCTCAAACCTTCCTTCGATGAAATTCAGATGTAATTAATGAAAATGATTGATACTGACGGATGAATTGAGGAGCCAAACGAGCCAAGCGAGGAAACAATCCAAGCGATTGCCAGATGTTGTTTAAAGTAGATTTCATCAAAAGAAAGGTCCTGCAACTTTGTTTCGAGTATGTCACGCATGCGGCCTATACAACAAAAATACACTTCACCGGCCCATATATATTCGTCAGAAATAAAACATGATATTCATTGAATTCCGCCGCCACACAAACCTTTGTAAATGTCAGGCCAAGTGCAACGCAATCTTGGTGGGAGGAAGGGGTCGTCTTTTCACGACATGTTTATTAATATCAATATAAATGTAGATGCGGATTAGTGACCTCCCCGAATGTGTATACATGATCCTCTTATATGAATATAAAACTAGTATTTTCCGGACGCCTGCATTTCCACTGAATTAAAACACGAATTGAAAAGCATCTCGAAAAGATTCTTATGTCCCGTGATTTGGAAAAAAAGACATGACGCATGTGGTGGAATCATGGCGTTCAATTTTCATATGGCGCTCGCGCAGGGCCACGGGTCAAAGGTCACGATGGGCAATTCGCATTTCCACATCCTTTGTTCGGTATCGATGCCGACTCAACAAGCTTTTGTATAAACCTTTAGGCCGGATTACTTCGGTGTAATCTGGCAGCCTTTTCCAGTGTGCAGGTGTATGGACTGGAAAAAGTATAATGTAAAAAGAATGAAAATGTACACCAGCATCGCTTATTTTTGCCGATATGTTTTAAGCCGCTTCTGTGCAGAGTTGCGGTGGAAATAGGATGAAAGATTTCATCTCTTTCATCTGTTGTTTTCAGACATTTCAATTTTGAGATGAAGTGAAACTGCACTGGATAAAACTTAATTGTGACAGTACTTACATATGTCCGACAATACATTTGCTCACGCAGCTTCATTTATGTAATTGATGGTCTGTTCTTTTCGTGTAGATCATCATATGGATGAACGAGCTTCTTTCTTAACGTGTTCAGTTCGTATTTTATAAAGGGAATCTTGTTACGATATCATTTAATTCCATTTTTTAAAATTTTCACTTAAAAATGTAAGACCTTATCATTGTATTGTTTCAACAATGATTAAACTATGACTGCAAATCCGGGATATATAGGAGCATAATCGAGTGTAATAGAAGCATATTTGGCTCATAATTAATTTTGTTTGCATCTAATGATCTGTTGTACCCACGTCTATGATATACTATTGCAGATCAATGAAATCACTGGTAAAATAAACTTCAAAGAATTGTTCATTTGATTGCCATACACATTCCCGCGTAAGCGTATCCATACTGAACTGATAATTCAATATCCATGACACCAATATATATCTCTACTCATTCTCTTGATGCCATATTTTGATTCCCTATTACTATGTATTGGTAGTTTTCATGCAATAGGTTCGCAACTGTCGCCGTCTGATGCAAAAACACATTCACGATTTGGACATAAAACTTCAGTCCACCCACATATCAATTCAGCTGCCCTGATACATATGCAAGTATTTAGAAGATGGCACACAATTGGTTGTACGCTGCTGCAGAACCCGTATGTCGAATGTTTTACATAAAATAACAATGCTATATGCACCCCACTGTAATGTATCGGGCATAAAGATTCATGAGCATGGGCTTCGTGTCACCCTAATTTACGGTATTCTTTTGCAGTACGCGTGGACTTAGTTTTTCTTAGTCTGCTCGACTGGACAATATTGTCCCTGACATTCTACGTAAACATAATAACTCAGAGTCATAATGGTACTGCTGAATATCACTTCCTCGCTATATATTGGCAAAAATAATGACGGGCTATACGCTATTGCCTGTATAAGTCCCTATATCAACATCTTGCAGAGTCTCATAAATTCCGCTGTTTATCTGTTCGTCTGACCACAAAGAACACGAGCCACGATACTCGAATAAAAGACGCCTACTTGAATTTCTTCACGTTCAACTTTCTTTGATTATCAGTGTACATCATTTCTAGACCTAAATAATTGAAGGCCTAGCATATACATGCAGCTTATGTCCTTTGATAATATTGGCATGAAGGATGCATGACGTGCCTTATACATTGCATTTGTTTTAATCAGTAAGGAGTAATGGAGTTTTTTCAGCAATTGATATTTTAAATACACTTATCCTTTCTAAATAATGTTTGAATAAGTTCATCCACTAAGAATGCAGGGCGAGTCACGTGTTCATTCCCGAAAATTTATTTAAAAGTGAGATAGTGAAAAAATTCCAGCAAGCATACAATTATATAAATTCGACGATGACTTTAATAGGTTACCAGTTACATGTAACTTCAGCACTCTGACTCTGACTTGCTGCAATGCAATGTTGATGTCACAAGACACGAATGCATAGTTTAATGAATGCGTGACTTTTATAAGATAGATTACTTCCATTTAAGATTATCTTCAGATTACCACAAACAACGTTTCCCTATACACGTTTCTTCGATGTTGATTTTTTTGGACGATTCTATGGTAACACCATAACGAATCCAGAAATCGATAACGCAAGCCCGATGCAAACGACATTCGAAATTAGTGTAATTCAAATTTTCTCCATTAATTCGAAGCTGTTAGTCATCACCGTCTAATAATCGTCCCTCTGTTTTCGCCTGTTTTTTTTTTTGGCTACGAATATGCGATTTGTCTGCACTTTCGCCTCGCGTAAATTCCGAATAACATCTGTATTCGGGCGAGGAGGTTTTCGCCAGTATTCGTATTCGTGAAAACAAATGGTTTCCTGACAAGTTTTGACTGGATAGCAAATTGCATCTTTCCGCTTGTTTGCAACCCTGAAGAGATAAGTGAAGGGCCGGGCCTGTCAGACCTGATGCCGATGGAGATGATGCTATTCAGCTCGCATTAGATGATGCTTCCGAAAAGATTTCTGCGCTGGGGAATGGATGGCAAAACTATCTAGGGTGCATCAGAAAAAGAAAGCAAAGGCCAGAAAAAAAATTACACGCCTGCATGTAAATACAGAAAAGAAAGACCCCCTGAAATTTAATGAAACTGATGATGTAACGCTTTTCAAGCGAGACGACCATTAATATTAATTCCCGTCAAGATTCTCACATTTCGAGATATATTAACATTAATTTTAAGTCGTTGGTCCTGAAAGGCGGCTAACGTGGGAAATCTTGACGCGAGATAATACGGGGACGCCAGAATGGAGTTTCGGGGGTGGGATGGGTTTAATGGCAGATATGATAAATGACTGTAAACAACTTCAATACGAAGCCATTTGCAACTGCCCAATCTCATTCATCATCGTTCGACACTTTTGGGCCCTTGGTCTGCCATTCCTACATTCCCTTCAATGGGCAATCGATAAGCGATTTCTCTTAGGGTGTTAATCAACTCGACCTTTTAACGTGTACTTCCTGTCGAGGATTGTAAAAGGTGAGCGGCCCATAAGACACATTTGAGTACCACACTCTAAACGGAAAAAGTACAAATGTTGAACCTTAAGGGTACAAATGTTTTGAAACTATATACACACCCTATAGGCACATATGTTCATTGCATGTGTACCCTTGATATGTGTTCCTAGAGTATGGCATGTGTACCTTGAGGTACACATATTTAAATCATTTCATCCCTTTGGGTACATGTATGATATATGGGGTGCAAATGCACATTTTTGCCTCACAAAAACTGCATTGGTTCCGTTACGGTTTACAGTGCATATCAGTACAGTTACGTAATGAGCAGAAGCAGGTACGGTTGTGGTCAGTGTGTAGGGGGAAATTATCCCGGCATTTTGCCTATATTGATTGTGGGAAACCACGAAAACCACAGTCAGGATAGTCGACCTGGGTTTTGAACCCAAGGTGGATGCTATGCCACTAAGCAACCTCATTTATGTAGGATTATCGGTAGTTTTCAATACTGAGAAGTTGAACGTTAAAATTTCAAATGGCAGGTGAAAGGACATATACAGTACATGCTATACGCGCCTCCACAATTATACAGTTTACATGTATCGTATTAAACCTTGACAGAATGCGCAAATAAGATTTTAGTTAGGGAGAAAAGGAATAATTAGTGAGCTTCATACTGTATGGTCCTAAACTTGTTTTTAAAACCAGAACCTGCCTCAGTCATGTAATTTGTTGGGTGCGCATTTTATAACGGGTGCATATTTGAACTACTCGTCGAGTAAAGTTCAATGATTTTTCACATTTAGAATTTTTTTAATTTTGTGCATGCCGGCTGGCAGTGATTGCCTGCATCAAGGGGCAGCATAGGTGATTGCCAGGCTGTTATGGAGCAACGAAAACAGACATTAATTTGGTAATTTTTTAGTTTAGGTTAGTATTCTATTTCTAATATGCGACACTTATCATGGAAAACACTTAATTAAGGCGTTGAGTTGAATGCAGGATGCAGGGGCTTATCCGATATTTTAAGTCGACTGATTTGCTTTGATTGTTTACATGCGGTTTATGCATGCACACGGTGGTTGAATATTGCAATGACGGCGTGCATTTATTGAAACGACAGCTGTGTACGCAAATCGCCCCACTTATTAATTTGTCACTAAGAAATCGCGTAAGACCTTTTTCTCCGTCTATACGTGTAACATTTAGGCCTATATCTGTTCCTTTAGGGTTCTATCTCTTTTGTAAGACTCGAGAGATGGTAAATGATTGGAAGGAGCAATGTCGTAAAGACGAGAGCTGACGATGATGGACTGTTTTGCAGCTGGAATGGCGCTCTAGCTGCAAAGAGGGACTTACCGCACTCGCATATTTTGCGAGCAAATCCCTTAATGCGGGGATTTGCCAAACAGTCAAAACCTTTTCAACATCTTGGGAGTGGATTACCAGCTACCCATCTTATTCTTTCCGCGAGAAAATTAACTTTTCAATTTCACCTAATGAGACGCCACCTTTTCACTTAAGTAGATCGTCACTTAAGTCACTCCTTGCACGTTCTTCTGTAGTTTAAAAGTGTTTTTCTAGTGTAAACATGGTTTTAATTCAATTCGCTATTAAGTGTTGATTCCCCCATAGTGCAAGCCTTGGTTAAAATACGTTTGTTATGCAATACCGAACTATTGCTAATAATAAAAAATCATGAAAATTCAGCCATTTTATCAATCTAAAATATTATAAAATGCGAATTGATTCCAGCTTATTAAAGATTATTAATTGAATTTAAATACACTAAGTTTAAATTCTGACTTTCATCTATGTTTATCTAAGTCTTGCATTCAAGCATGCTGTGATGTGAAGCATGCATGGCAGTTGAAACAAGTTTACATGCAGGACTTTCTGGGATATTAGCTTAAGTGCTTGTCTGCATGTAAACGTATGTGTGACTGCATGCATGTAAAATTATAACTGAGACTATGGTAATATTCTATTTGTCCAGCCTTATACAAATAAGAAAATGCACGTTTCAAATCGTACTATTATTCGACAGACACCTTGTAAGTGCAATGGTCTGTTCCGCCTTTTCGACCCATTTAAATATCCATCAGGATTTTTTATGAAGGGGATTCCTTAGGTGATTTTAAACTTCTCAGCAGTCCAGCACCTACGAGAATAACAATGCGAACTCGGCTACTCGAGAGATTTAAGGGCCAGATTAAGGCGCTTTCTAAGTTGATCAATGTCTGGCAAGTCCATGAATTTTCCATGAGCTCCCTCGTTTCTTAACGGAATTTGACGGACATGCACTGGGGTTTTCCACTCTGTTTTCACTGTAGCAAAACCCCTTCAATGTCACTTTGGCATGTGTGGCCACACTTGGCTCTATATGGAAGTGACGCTGGGGCGTGACACGCAACCATTCTTAGACCATAAAAGAAAATACGGTCGGCTCAAATCCATGTATCCTCCGGCAAATATATATAGCGGAGATTGGATAAAATCCGTGAAAATAAAACTAGGTTTGGATTTGCATGCAATCGTATACACTTGGGACAAAATTCGATCTATGAAATTTATGAGCAATATTGCAACTTGACATGGCTTTATGAATAGGTCGACATGCAGTCAGCCATCTTGACCTCTGTATATGGGCCTGGTGGATATGCTGCGGAAGTTATTCTGAAAACAATTGTTTTAGGATATAAAAGGAGAAAGTCGCTAAATATTATCCTACCGAAAGTTGAATTGCACGATAAAACTGGTCTTAAATATCATGCTGACAGTGATAAAATATCGAAAATTATCCCTATTGTAGACAATACTCGCTTAAATTTGCATAATAATATGAAATAACATAACGTACGGTCTAATTTTAAAAATGTGATTATACTACATGCATGAAAAAGTTTTAAGTGACGCAGTTCATGTAGGGTTTACAATTACATATACAGTATACATTGTATATGATTATTTTAGGTTATTGTCATCATTTAAAAAAAAAGGAAAAATAATTGATTTTAAAACTGCAAATGTGTTGGGAAATTTTTCGAATGTGAACGTATTACTTATACATGTAGGTAATATATTTTCAACTAGTCATTATTCGTTTTTACGAGTAATCTTAAGCAACAATATTCAATTCTCATGATATATGGAAATTCGGCTTCATTAGCATTTTCCAGCAGGTGGTATCATGAAATTACTTAGATGACTCCGATTTCAAGAATGTTATAACAATTGGTATGTACTAAACAGTACGCAGTCATAAAGATATCGAATTTATTTTCGTTGAAATGCAAAACTCATATCGCGAACTTATCAGCAGGTTGACTGAGCTAAGATAGCCTGTTGTATATAACATAAAAATACACACTCGTATATTGGTTTCTTCCTTCCTTTCCAATATTGAAACGTGTATTACAATCCCTCCACTTATCTGTTATTTGAAGTCAATTGGCTGCAGAAAAAGCGACATTTACAGTCGCCCTGGGAATCGGTTTCATCGAGTGTTTCACATACATGTAGTTGGGCCAATAGAAGCATGGGCAGCGCTTATCTTTCTGAAATGAAATGGTGGAGAAAAGGAAATTAAATTGGAACGTTTTTTCACTTTTACTATCTATTTGTATGCAAGCATTAAATCTGACTTACACCACAGGGGAAAACGATTTGAACTTGGAGGGAGATAAATGCATCCGTTTGCATCTTCAATACAGTGTACGAGGCAATGAGTATTAAGTATTCAATCAGTGTTACTTATTTTTAACATTCAATTCTTGTTCAGATCCCTGTCCCGTTGGCAAATTAAAATCACACACTATGAATATTGAATTAATTCATGTATTTCGACGAAATAGAGCAAATAGTGATGTCTATATTTTACAATTGTTTTTAACTGTGGAACATTTGGCGTTTCATTTAACTAACAATTCATGCAATTGCTTGATGCATCTACCTTAAGTAGTCGGTTCAATTCACAATAGTGTTTGCACTGGCGGTCAAGCATAGCCTGCGGACTACGTGGCTACAGCTTGACCACTTTCTTTGCTGACCAAATCCAATTAGCGATGCTTTATCCGCTCACGTCAAACACTAATCCAGTTTGCATGAAGTGGAAACCGTTTAGCTCTACCGCACAATATGTTCATTGGTTTTGATTGGTGCGATGGTCAAGCGAAATTAAGGTATATAATTGCAATGGCCGTCAGAAAATAGAAAAATATTGGACATGCAATTAATTAATGGTCGGACTTTTATGGGGTTCAGATGCTTTAAAACGGTTCATACAAGATAATACGGATAAAACATACGATACATTTATTCCTCCTGCTTGTTGATAAAGTAAAAATCACGTTAGAATAGATGAACTGAAGTGGGAAATTTGATGGCGAAAAATTGTTGAACATTTTTATTGAACGTAGCCCCTGTACGCAGGCAATCACTGTGAACTTCGATGTTATTATGGTTTGCCTACTTTAAGGGATGAAGCAGGATGTGACCCCTTAAACCAACAGAAACAAATAAGGCCTCTTAGACATGAAATGTCTTTCTCGAAATTTCCAGGCTAAAGTATTTCGAATCGTTCATTCCCAAAAGCAGACAAAAAAATTTAAATTTAGTATCACATCCTACGCTGTGGTTCTTTTTTCTTGCTTTTGAATTCGTGAAAGAGCAAGCACGACATATCCTCTCACGTAGTAACGTCGGCATAAACATGTCTTACAGCTCGGAATTACGAATACGAAAACGATATCAGCATTTTTATGACGTCCGCTAACGTTACTGCACCACTTTAATGTACGTGAACAGCAGAGCCGAAGAAATGCGAGCCACGGAGCAATAAAATTATATTGTGAATTATACAGTATATATAAACTGGTTTATGTATGAGGTTCACTACTGAAGAATATGAGAAGTTGGAGCATACGCGGTTTCTCTGTTTTCTTAATGCTGTTTAAGGCCGTTTTCTATTAATCAAATACCGCATTTGCAAGACTCAGTTACAATCAAAGGCATGCTAAAATGACTACAGATGCATTTTGTATTATGCACAGCGTTCCAGACATAACAAGTGTCTTCCGTAATCAGACGTGAAATTCCAATTTCATGATTTCTTTCTCAGAAAAACTTTATATGAAACGAGTTACAAGGCGTATTGCAAAGCGTGTAGCTCAATAACCTCTGTTATTCTGTTATGGAACAGAAAAGCATGTAATTCCTGTTTATGGCACAATCTCCAAGTCTGGCACAGGACAAACTTGTACATGTACATCTAATATTTTTATGCTGGAAATTTGCATTCAAAATTAATTTAGAAGATTAATTACTAGTGCAAATGAAACACTTGGATATTTGGGAATGGGTTTGTAACAGTAAATACTGTATAAGTCGTGTGTTAATGGGATGTAAATTATACAGCAATATACGCTCATATGACGCAGGTCAAATTATTTAGGATGCACATGTTCGGGCCTAAGTATGAGGCATAAAAGTGAGTCATCCTTTCAATCTTGTTATTCTAATGATCGCGACACATCTACGTCCATATGTCGGATGCAAGGGACGCAAAATATGCTTTTTAATACATCATGTGGTCCATGAAGTTCATGTTGGGTGTATATATGCATATGCATGTGAAAAAGTAGATCGCATTAGCATGAAAAGGATATATAAGGAGAGAAGGAAGGGAGGGGACGTTTCACGCTTGTTGAACAACGATCTAGGCAAAGTCGTAATTACATTAGAACCGCATTAGACTATCAAACAGGAAAGAGTTGGGCCCAACTAGAAAGGAAAGTAGAACCCTGTCTACGCCATATTCAAATGGGTGATGAAAGTTTCTTCAAAGGTCAAAATCGGTCTGGTTTTGTAATTTACGATTTGTTGAAACATGGGAACTATTTATTCACGGGCGCATTGAGATTTGAAATGCTCAGTCCATATTACTTTGTTGGTGCAGCGCATCTCATTTCAAATTCATTTCAATATCTTTTTATTTCTAGTTAAAATGATAATAGTGATGCCTGAATGCGTAATGATAACAGTATTTAACAAAATATTATCCAATTGCGCGAACTTGTAAAAAAATAGATAAGAAATTATGAATTATGTGCTTGAGATCAATGCTCTTCTCCAATATTTAGTTTTCTGAAAAATATTTATAATGTATATTTTAACCCTACGTGTCAAGTATGCAAGAACGACACCTGTTCTAGCTGCCTCAATTTAATTGTTTTTGCTCTTTTTGTTTTTTACCTAAGGTAACATAACCTATGCTACCAGTGACCGGTGACCCCCCCTTTAATACAATCCTGGATCCGCCACTGCCATCATTCGTCAGTATTTTCTGCCTACCGCTAGGATGATGACGTAATACTTGAACTTCCCCTTTGTGCAGGCAGTTAGGAATTTTCCCCCTCAACTTTCTGCATCTAAATTGTGGTCATTTACTCATCCATAACTGACCAGGAGCATATCGCTCCCATTGATTATTACCGCAATCGGAATGATTGCTTTGGTTAAGCAGTACATATTAAAACCTATTTACCATTTTGTGTATAGAGCTAGGCCAGAGGGGAAAAGGGAAGCGAGGGGGACCCCGGCACCATCGTTCTGTTTTGCATAATATATCGGCGCACATTGACATTTTTTGTATCAATATTATCCCTGAATAGTGAAAGCATAAGCCTGTTCAAATTATGCAAATGATGCCATGCTTTCACTGGCGACATTCTTCTTAACCGAATGAAGTCATCAAAGCGTGGAATGGATGGAAAATGGAGGGTCCATAATTGAAATCTTTTTTGGCGAATTATGGCAGCACCACGAAAATAACGCGTCATGGTGACCACCAAACTGTAAAACCTGCAAATCTCAGCAAAATTGAAGGGAAAGCTATGGTTTTTCAGTGTTACCATTTTTGTATAATTTTTTTAATTATTATTCTCAAAAATCAATCCAAAAAAATCATGCCGAGTTCCAAATCAAGTATCCTGAAGTTAAGTAAAGGTTTACGTGCGTGGTTATATACTTAGCTTAACGTATATTGCAGTCGGCATGTAAACATTGCGTTAAACACTAGTCTTATTCCTTAAATGAAAATGGCCTTGTCAGTAAATGCTTAAAAGCAGACACTGTATGTCCAGTTTTGACCTAATCGAGTTTGTGTATTCTGATTCTCATCTGGGCCAACTAAACGAAGAAAGATCAATACAATTTTAACATATCATATGTTGGGGCAAATTCGTAGTATGTACCGATATACATGTAGCTCTGGTCGGAGAACCAAAATAGCACGCCCAAATTAAGTCCAATTGTTGAATGCAGGAAATTAAAAATAATGTTGTACGTGTTTTGAATTTTAATAAAAAATTGCAATAATTATTGAAACAATCAGGGTTTTGCTTGGAAAGATAACGAAACCTTTAATACGTGATTCTGAATTTTTTTTTTTTTTTAAATATGGACGTACAATACCTGTGCTTTAAATCATCGATTTAATCATTTAAAAATATTAACCTGTCAAAAATGATAATGTGACTCGTGTGATGTGTGTACTGTGTACCTACCGACATTTACTAGAGGAACTGATTTCTCATCTTCACACTGATCTTCTAACACCCTATGCACAATATACATCAAAACGAGTTTGTTAACCGAAACTCGTTTTGATTTTGCTCGCCATCTACATGTAGGATGTGTGAAACTCGTTATGTTTTCTAAAGAGTTGTATGTAGCGGGTGGACTGGGTTTGAACAGGGGCAGAAACAATCGAACCTATTTTCCAAATTTAGAAATTGGCAAGACGACGAGCCGGGTGGCCCAACTCGTTTGCGTTTTCGTTATTCGGATTTTTCTCGTTTGTCATGTTACAGATGTAGCCTGATGGTGCTCCCCGTCTGTCGCCTCTTAGTTTATCTCCGGTCCATATCCTCAAACGCCGTCATTCATTTGCATACGTTTCACAAACGGCAGCTCCAAACTGGCGTCTGCAGATTGCGGTGTCCAGTCATGCGTGCGCCACTCTTGCATTAATTGTTCCAGCTTCATTAAAATCTTCCTCGCAACAACTGGCTTACTAAACGCACTTGTTAAGTGCAATATGGAGCGGGATGCAGCTTCACGAGGTGGCCATCTGGCATCAGATGCAAATCTGCGCTTTGCACTAGGCTTAATCTTGATGGCCTGCCTGGAAGCCAGTGCAGTCAGCGACAACAAAAGCGTACTCGAGCACGATGGCAATTTGGGCTGTAAAATTCTATTGAATGCTCGGATGTCCAATGGTGGTTATTTCGCCTCAGAATTGGTGGCAAAGCGCCCGGATGCGAAATGGATATACGTGTGGCATGGGTTTGGGATGAGTTTAATTGGCATAAGTCATTTACCGCAAATGGCTATCTGCTATAAAAATTGAGGTAACGCTGGTCAATAACTTTCTATGCTTGTACAATGTTGCATGGAGACGTTCTAGTATTATGTCATCGTTTTGGAGTGAGGCAGTGAGGGGGCAGAGTTGGCCTAATGATGTTGTCATCATTGCTGCTTTAGAAACGTTGGGATAAAATAGTCAATTGTGAACATGTGTTTTTATGGGAATGAAAGCGATAATTTGTAATAATTTGTTCTCCAATTCTAGATTTGTTGGTCAATGATTGTGTCATTACTAGGGCGGGAAGGGGCAGTGAAAATGATGACGAATGCTGACATCCCATATGGAAAAGAAATGTATTTTGAAATGCATAGTAAGAAATGCTTTTGGCAATAGCTTTGGATTGGCACTAAAACATGTATTGTATTATGCATTTCGAAATAAATTTTTAAATGTATTGCAATATATATTGCAAAACACATGTAAATATATT
>JAQFYZ010001481.1:0-23089 GCA_034695085.1 Cylindroiulus punctatus
AGCGACACAACTGCTGCTGCGAGCGACACAACTGCTGCTGCCAGTGACACAACTGCTGCTGCGAGCGACACAACTGCTGCTGCCAGCGACACAACAGCTGCTGCCAGCGACACAACAGCTGCTGCGAGCGACACAACTGCTGCTGCGAGCGACACAACTGCTGCTGCCAGCGACACAACAGCTGCTGCCAGCGACACAACTGCTGCTGCCAGCGACACAACTGCTGCATCGAGCGACACAACCGCTGCTGCGAGCGACACAACCGCTGCTGCCAGCGACACAACTGCTGCTGCCAGCGACACAACTGCTGCTGCCAGTGACACAACTGCTGCTGCCAGTGACACAACTGCTGCTGCGAGCGACACAACTGCTGCTACCAGCGACACAACCGCAGCTTCTACCGACACGACCACTGCATAGTCATGCTGGAAGTCAGCACTGCGGAAAACATGGTTTTCCCTTCAATGTACTAAGTTTTGAAGTTTTAAAACTTCTCAAATATGTTTGAGCAATAGAATTCAATAAAAACGCAATGTGAATCATTAACTCTTGTTTATTTTTTGAGTAGGTGAAATCTTATTACCAGTCAAGCAATAATGTCCCAATATGTAAATGTAAAATGTTTCCTAAACGAAGTTTGAGAAATGAAAACTATATCAAAATCAAAAATTATCAATAACAAAATCAAAATGAAAGCTTAATATTCTTACATCTTAACCTGTCGAGATATGTCAAAATGTTGACAGTGTGAACGACGTAGTTGTGCACGATTTTGCCTGTGCATGTCCACAATTTTTCGAAATTGTCCTCAAAAAGTTAAAAAGACTGGATATTTATCACTGGTCCGGCCCCTAGTCGAGTACTGCTGCCCAATTTGGAATCGTTATAGGGCTGGTCGGAAGCAGGAACTAGAAATGGTGCAGCGTAGAGCTTCTCGATTTGTAACTGGTAAATACCAGCGAGACGAGAGCGTCACCCAAATGATCAAGGATCTACAATGAGAGACCTTGCGATCAAGACGGGAGGCTCAAAGCATGGGGCTCTTTGAAAAATTTACCTTATCAAGTAATTGTAATTTGGTGAAGGGAATTGTCAAACACAACCAGCGAGGCGGTAGGAACTGTCATTCCAATCCCCTTATAGAACTTCGAGCACATTCGGATCTGTACTATTGGTCTTTTTTCTTGCATGCCATTCGACGTTGGAATAATCTTCCAAATAATAGCCTTTAGCTGCACGAAATCAATGTTACAATGATGTTGGTGTCCACTCCATTGAGGTGACAATTACCGAATAATATTTGGCTGATGGATTACACCCCCCAACCACATGGCACATCACGTGCTGCTACATGTAGTAGGGCACTGAGTTGAATTGAATTGAATAGCACATTTCTTCAAGTCTGGATAATTGAAATGGCTTCTTTTCGTACAGTACATGTATATTGCATCATCTTACTAACCAGTAATAGCGCACCTCAGGAGGTTTGGAATGTTTTTGGGAAATTCTTTATTATTATGCCATTGAATAAAGATATGTTCCGTATCCAGCAATTGTTTGAACAGTAATGGAGTCAGCTAGGTCAATTTTTTAATATTATTTGAAATTGCACACGTTTCAGGTATTGAAATCAGTTGCAACAGAACATTCGAAAATTGCGGTATGTAGTTCAGAGTTAGTTTGGTTCATATTGTGTTGCACAATACTTGACATAAAACAGCTACTCATTCAAGTGCCTTACAAGTATCTTGAGAATCAGGATTTGATTCCTTATCAAGCGTTTTAATTTATTAGTTTTCCAAGCCAGGGGAATGCACAAACAACATTATTAGGCAAAATCACGTTTACCGTGACTTTCAGGAAGTCATTATCTTTGTTGCCTTTATTTGATGTAAGATTTTCATTTCTTTTATTTTGAAGGCCTTGGTATTATTAACTTCTCTAAAGTATATTTTCTCATACTGATATTTGAATTTTAAATGACGTTCTGTGTAGTAAGTTTAGCATGTACTGCATGATGAGAATAAATTCATAAATCATAATGTGATTGCAGATGGGAATACATTATTGCCAATTCTTTTCTTAGCGTTGGATGTCATGAATCCCTCGCTCATAAATATACTGCAGTAGCCATCCAGTTTTCGCTAATAGATCAGATTTTTTTTCTTAATGCTACCTATCATTATTGAAATTGACAATAAAATGGTAGATTGATTTAATTTTCACTAAAAACTATTTTGACACAATAAATAGCACGATTTAAACTAGAGGCCAACTTAAGGCGTTCCTTTGGAACTGGGACTGGCCTCCCTCCTTTCCTTACTGCCCAGGCCTTTGTTTCGTTTTCTTGTTACCTTGTTCTATTGTGGTTTATCCTTATTATCTTTTACACTTAATCTTCCTTTTCTTGCATACTTCTGTGTCCTACTCTGCTGTCCGGGCACCATTTTCCCTCTCAGGACCTGTGCCTCTCAAATCCACCAAACAAACAAACAAATTTAAACTAGAAACATTTGCTAACAAAATACATGAATGTGCTCGACCACTGGATTCATCTTTAATTGGCAGGTGCATAGTTTGTTCATTATGATGAAATGATGGAAAGATGTGCTGTTTCTCTTGAAGTAGAAGTTGAGATGGATATAATTATATCCATGTCACAAATAAGCACAAATATTTTTTTATTGGAGCTTAGATATCAGTATTCACTGTACTATATTCGGAGCACTAGAATGTTATACAACTGACCCTGGATCCATTCCAGTGTTGCCTGATGTCAAAGGTTGTGAAAAAACAGTACAATAAATCAATAATTGCGTTTCTATGCAGTAATGCCAGATGATGTCCTTGTCAGTAGGTCTCCAGTTGATTCAAAATTACAATGCAATTACTGCTTATTGTGGAATGATTTGTATACATGTATTTCAACACAATCTGTAGAAGAACCCTTTTGTTCCCAAATGCACAAATGGCTTTAATGGCTATTTAACGCTTTTCAATTTAGTTTGATCGTTATTTACAAAATTAACGCTACAGCTGTGTTATGTGGCTTCTTGCAAAAACATGCAACAAGTACCCCAATTTATGCACGGAGAGAAGATGGATGTAACAAACAAGGGGCGTTATCGGGCCAAGTTAACGATGGTTTCGTTTCGCAAAACCTTTGAACGATGGTGTTTATCCACGAACTTAGCTTGTGCTCATTCGACGACGTGTAAACTATTCTCAAATATAAGCTCCTGAATTCTCATTTGCATTCATCATAAACCAAGTACAACAAACGAAGATTCACCGTCACTATCACGCCATGAAATCTGCGTGGTTTTTAGTTGTTTTTCTGGTGCCAGTTACCATCGCCATGGTACGGGGCCATATCTCAAATATACAAGCTTTTGTGATCCCCGGAGACAGCCATAGCCATACAGGTAGCCACAGTCATGGCGACAGTCAGAGCCATGAAGATGACCACCGCCATGAAGACAGTCACAGCCATGAAGATAGCGATAGCAGTGAGGAGGATTGGAAAGGCAGGTTACAAAAATGATTCTTCAGCTAGCATTAAACATTTTCAGCGAGTGGTTAAGCGTGCAGAAACGAATTTTAGCCTCCAATTATTAGATAATTTATATCTAAAAAGACTTCTCAAATATTAGGACATCATCTAAAAGGGGTAAGAAAAAAACCACATAATTACAAAAGTGAGGGGGGAAGGGAATGTTAGTAAAATGATTTCATCATTTCTGTTTGTAGAGCATTGATTACACATCAAACCTCTGTCATCAAGTTTTTCAGAAAAAATTGTCCAAAGTGTTTTCTTCTGAAAATGTGATTTTTGTATGACTAAAAATCATTAGTTATGCTCATTTTTGATTAAACGAATCCTGAATTGATGTGGCGAGAAGGTTCGAAAATCATTAAAACGTGATCATGCATACATAGGTTCTGATATCATCATCTGATTAGCGCAAAATATAATTTTTTTTAAGATCGCAAATGCCCAGGCTATGCCTCATGCGCAAGAGACAGCTATCCTGTCCGATGTGGTAACGACAGACATTGTCGATCAGGACAAAGGTGTTGCAAGACCTATGACTTCCACAGCAAATGTTGTGTTCCTGTGATTACTACAAAACCATCCACTACTTCGACATCATTTTGGATTACTGCGCCTATAGAGGGCTACACAACCACAACTGAAACTACAAGTAGTACGAGCTCCGGAACTATTGGACCCACCGACACAACCGGACCCACCGACACAACCGGACCCACCGACACAACCGGACCCACCGACACAACCGGAACCACCGACACAACCGGAACCACAGCCCAAACCGTCGATACAACCGAAACCACTAGTACAGCCGGAACCGCCGGTTCAACAGCAACTGGCACTACAGCCACTACCACAGTCTAGCTGGCTTCAAGTCAGCGTGCACTACCTCTACCTGCATGGGATTCCTCTGATATGTACTACACTTAATTGCAGGAATCTAGATTTTTTACTTCTCAGATGTAGGGATGACAGTGTAAAATAAAGGCTTACGTAAATGAAAATGACGTCTGGTTTTGGTTTAATTTGTGAGGTTAGTGTGATAAAAATTACCGAAAATTTATTTTTATATTATCTGGTAATAATTTGACTTTTTGTAATATTAAACGACATACAAAATGCTGCACATCGATTTAGTTATCACTTTGGGTAACAGTTCTCCAGATTCAAGTTTAGTCTACATGTACATACTGTACAATGGGCCAGCTCTACTTCTATCTCATCAAATCGATTCAGTACTAAATTAGTTCGGTGGTCGATCGTTTTGTGGATTGAACTTAGTTCGCCATATAAGTGTTGTCGTTTAATGAGTTATCGGCATTTTTATGATACTTAGATATTTAGTTTTGTCAATCTGTTTGCATCGGTGATTACATTCAAGATCGTGGTCTCTTTAGCCACATTATACAGTACAAGATGAACAAAGTTGTTCCTAATTGACTTCACTGGGATTAATTAAAAGGAAAAGGAAATGTTATTCACACATATTTCAAAGCATCTACTTTAAACTTGACTTGTTGAACCCTTACAATAATTAATATACGATTTATTGTATGATGCATAGCCAACATATTATATGTAAATATACATTAGAAGACATGACAAAGTACATGTATACAGCATTCTGATGACTTCATCTTTGTTTCAATTTGCACTGAACTAGTTGTGCTCTCTTGTATCTCTCTTGTCTCTTCTGTTGAGAACATTATTTTTAAAATTCACTAAATTGCATCTACATACATGTATGTATGCACTGTATTATCATGCATTTTTTCGATATCGACATGTTTAAAATCTCCAGGATTTTAAACCAGCTCATCTTTATTTATTCTACGCAGTTCCCCTCTATTTGTTCACAGATATGAATGAAATATGAGGATTGTGTAAATGTTATCTGATTTATGTGTCTTCATTAGAACATAACCAGATAATATAAGGTTGAATTCTGCCAGGATATATGCGGGACAACGTTGATAAATAACATGAATTTTCGCCTGCACATGTAATATGCATGTAAACTTATGTTTACATAGTTTATTTGGCAAGATAAGCAAATGTTTCGCAGGCGGTAGTTGCTAAAATATTCGAAGTTCATTGCTTGTACTAACAGTTTCAAAATATCGATGTTGTATTTACATTATATACCTTGATTCGGAATAATTCCATGTTGGGCACCGCACCATATACTTGTAGATTCAGTACCCATGCATGGACATGGTTCTGTCTCGCATGTTTAACTAAGGTGTACTTTTTTTATTGCGTGGAATTAAAATTGTCGGTTTTGAATGACGATATATTACTGAATGTGATAGAAAATCTATGATTTAAATATTCTTCCCATTTCCTATGCTGTACGTGATCAATAAAATAGCTATATATACTATTTAAAAATTCATAATTTAAAATGTATACTACGTGTATGTGAAACACTTCCAATAGTGAGATTTCGTGGTGCAATTCAAGAGGCAGTGAACATCTTACATGGTTAATAAGCAAATACTTACAAACGTTACATTTCCATAGTGCGGTTAATTGGTGTGACCTATGCAAGCCTTCGTAGCCGACCTTTCCTTTTATAAGCCGTGTTATTTTCCATTTAAAAATGAGACCCCTTGCTGTAATTCGTACGGAAAATTAGCTTAATTATTTATTTCCCGTGGGCCAGTTAACCAATTTTCAGCATTAGCGTTAATGGCGAAGGCATGGCGCTTTTACCGCCTAAGTATAGGTTCCATGGAGCTAAATTATGCATTCCCGCCATAAAACCACTCTTCGCAAATATTTCTATAAAACCGAGCTGCTTTCAGCCGAGCAATTCAATTGTTCTTTGCTTCATCCGCGCTATTATGCACTAATTATATGTTTTGCTTGCATGTAATTTCACTAACGATTGTAAGCCTCCACGTTTGCGTTGGGAGGATTTCATCACTTCTCATTGGCTACCATTGAGTAAAACATTGGTTTGTAGCGGTTGGGTTATGGTTATCCCCACTTGTTCGACTACATCTGTCGATTAGCATTTAATTAATGTTTTCCAGAAATGACCCCTTATTAAACTGCCAGCAACAGTACCTGTTAGACTTATGAATTATTCTAGTTTTCATTGCGTTATTCTCAGAATTACCACTGCAATAGTACGAGATGTGCTGTAGGGTCAAGCAGTTGCAAAGAAATGTTGAGTAACATATTCAGAAAAAATAATACATTGCACTTTCACTGTTAGTGCCTTCGTTAGTGGTTATCTAAAATAATTGTAATGGTTAACAGACTGGGCAATATACTGCATGAAGCGTGTACATTTCACACATCCATGACATAAAACATGTTTATTATATTTAAACACATCCTTTTGCTATACTCCCAAATTATTTTCTATCTACATGCACATTAAGGGCCTATTACACTTCGCTTAACCTCTATGACTATTTCTTACATATTTGCTTACGTTTTAGCACTTTCTCCCTTAATAAGTACAGATTTTTGAATTAAGAAGAAAAACAATCGCCATAGGTCAAGGATTGGAGACGGTTGATTGTCTTTAACTAAATAAGAGCTTCTGCACCACTGGTGTACGTGTTAATAAAAGTTAAATAGATAAACATGGAAATGAAGTTAGCTAATGTAAAAACTAATGACAAACGAGTAATGATCTGTTCTTAAGAGGGACGAAAGTGCGTACGCTCCAAGACAATAGTGCTGGTATAATTGATTTTAGTCCATTAAGCGCGTATTGAAGAACCTAATGTGGAGCTGAAAGGGATATGCATAATATAATTTATTAATGTGATGGCTTAATTTCTCGTTCGCCTGAATGTCTTATTGATCCTCATGGCTGCAATATTGTAAACAATACTTTGCGTAATTAGTGTAATTTCACTTTGGTGCAGTGATACCTATCGTTTCTTCAACTTAAAGAAGCAAATTTCTCTTTGATATGAATTCGGTAACTTATTCTCTTCAGTAAATAACAAGACATCCGAGTAATCTTGCTCATCTTAAATCCGACAAAAGACGAACAAAAGCTGCAGCATCTTTGTTGTGAAAACTTTTTGAAACACAGTGGATGTGTTAATTAAGCATGTGCTACAAACTATACAAAAATGCTCATTTAGTGCGTTTTTTCCTCATTTCAATGTGTGCAATGCATTTGCGAGAATACAATTCGATAATTATTCATCGTGAAATTTGAAGGTAAAACCATTGAGATGTATAGTACCGAAGTATGCAACTTTTTGTATGCTTTTGGTTATTTCTGCTATCATCTAGCTTAACCTTACTCTCCAGCTGTTATTGTGTTTTATTGGCACGGATAGTCTTAGAGCAGCCTTGGCGTTTATGCGTTCTGCTGCTCGTATTTTCTTTGCTCATGTTGAGCAGATGTTTTTATTTGTAACAAATGCGATAAATTGACGTGTTTTGTCGGGATAATGATGCCAGTATAAATGCTTTTTGTTGCGCCTCATTCCGAACGCGTGGACCAATTGGTGGTCCATCAAGAACTTCATTAAATACTGTGAGTGCACTTCACGTGAAGCACACCTGGATCTTCAAAAAATGGTTTGGCAAAGGACAATTTTCGCAACAACTAAATGAAATGTTGTATGAAAGGATGGCAATTATGTAGAGGCTCAAACTCCATCCCACTGGTGATTATTTGGTGTTGAGGGGCAAGATGCACCAATGATTGCAGTGATCACCTAAGACGACATCTAGGAGAGCAGTTTGGATTGTTTTCACACTTTCGATGGTTTCAGGTAATTTAGCACGTCTGAAGGTTTTCATTTTGTAGAGAATTCACGTCTGAAAGCACTGCAGTTACCATGATTGCAATGTTGTATTGTTAGGATCATGGTAAATATTCCGCAACGAAGTTGGAGGTACAAATTTGTGAAGATGTATTGATGGAGTTATGCTACGCCCAACTCCATGAACCGTTTCGGAATTTCAAATTTCTGAAATGAATGGGATAACTTGAGCAACGAGCACTGTGGCTCAAGAAACCTGCATACTGCAATTAATTGTAAGCATGTACAAGACAAGTATAAGTAAGGGGGTGTTTCAATACTTTCAATATAGAAACATATCCTGTGCTTTCATCAATTACTTCCAAAAAACGCATCTTTTGAAGTGTGCACTTCTTTCAAGCAAGAAGTTGTATAACCATATCTTCAACATAATTCACGTTGGCAAACAGGCCAAGTTTTTACTCGAAACGTGTACCTCGCGAATTTGTATAATTTATCATATCTCATTTTCGTATGCTAATAATGCCCAATTCGTTAATTTCTCTGAGTGTACGAAGATGTTCTTTTAAAAAAATATTTGCGCTGGTGGATTCGAGTTTAATCCCAGTCTACTCTGTAGATTGTATACTTTCTCGTAACTTGTTTCTAAAACCTCTGGCATATGAGTGCCGCACATTCCGCACAAGATTGAATTTCTGCATAATCCTCAGATTCATCATTCGCTAAATTTGCAGTAGATCTTTGGGTGAATTTGGAAAAGCGACCCATTGGTTATATACCGCACTAGCATATCGCATAATTAAATTCGCATTTTTGCAGAAAAATGCAAAGGCTCGGTTCACTTTCGTGTAATCAAAAGCAATAAAATGTGCATCATAAATATGTAAATAGACGCCGTTTAAGCTGTTGTGCATCTTAGGGTGTGCATAACCATAAAGGGCCTGCCTGCATTATTTCAAATGTTTAATAATTGAAGATTTGTTCGCCTTCATGGATCGGGTCTACGCACTGGATTTCAGTACAGACACATTTTATTGGTCGTTTGGCATGTATTGAATTGACTACCAAGGATTTGGGATGTAGCCCTAAGAACAAGCATTCTATAATTAATTATGCACTGGATGCAACGAACAGAGAAAAATGCTTAAAAGAGAGACCTGGCTCAGCATGTTTATTGGATGATTTTCCTCTCTAATCTTCATCCGTTTCTATTAAACCACGGTTTTGGCGATGAAAACGCCATTTGGGGAACCGTAAACAACACCTCGTTTGACAGCCGAGACGGATTTATCTGGTTGAAAATGAAACATGCTTACTAACCTAGGTAGACAGAGGCAGTTAGAAATGTGTCACACCTAAAATTGGCTCAAGTGATAATGGCGGTGAATTTCAAGTCGGATGACAGCACTGAAGACCTCGTTTATGACTAAACCCTAGGTCTTCAGGTGTGTCATCCGACTTGGACATGTGAAAATACAGTGCATTCTCTACAATAAAAAAATGTGGTGCCGAAAAGTTTCCATGACACTTTTTCATGCCAAAAGTGTTGGCTTGAACCTATTTCTTTATGGTGAGATTATACAGGTTCCATTTAAAATGAGTTTTGAGGGTTTTGAAGTCTGAAGGTGCTATATGTAACCTCAAGAGGTTTCCCCCAATGTAGCAGCACATTGAGCCTCTGTAGGTTCTATATTACGCATGGTTTTTAAGAGTGTAGTCTAATCATATTGGTGCTATGCATAGCTCAAGACTTTGATATAAATGGCATATTGTATTCTGGATAATGGTACTCTTAATGGTCACAGGAAGGGTGGGAAGGATTCATTGCCCTGCTCAAATCAGCATCCACTTCATAATTCGCAACGATACACTGCCATTGTCCGGTTGCTTCTTGAATACAAGCTTGGTCAGTTTGGGTCATACTTTCGTTTTTTCGGCGCCATTGTACTGCTGATGGATCCTGGCGGATCCAATCGTCTTATGAAGACGTTACTTCGGAATTGAGACGGGCTGCGCCAACGGGGGGCGCCATTGTGATCACCAAAAATGCTAAGTTCATTTCTAGGCAAATGGAGCACTTAGGCAGACAAAGACGGCTTGTTCGCCAGCCGTTTTTCACAGCGTTTGCTGGGAAACGCATATGTCAACCTCCGGGGTGATTTATTCGATTTGCGTGCGGCGAGAGATGCTGGATTGCCAATCCGCGAGATCATTCATTCGCGCAAATCTTCGTTCTTATTATTCTCTTCATTTATTCTGCACGCTGGGCGCTATCTCCGCACACAATGTGTTCGCCGCCTGACAGGCTTGCATTATCCCAGCGAAATTGGATGGGTGCGATATAGGATAAATAAACTTTACATCAAAGCCTGCTAGGCTCGATGGTCTCTGACGTTAGATGCAATCTAACTTGGGTGAAAACAAGGTGTGTGGTGCTGGTGTTGCCCTCTGGCGCAAGGGGGGCGAGCTGGGGTCCTCGTAAACCACTTGGGATGCTGCTGTACATGTGCAATGACTAGTTTAAATAGAAAGGCCGAAATTGGAGATGGAAGATTCAGATCTACCTATGGACATATACTTGAAAAGACTAGGTTTCCATGCAGTTGTTTGATGTCTTGTTGCTTCATGTATTCCATGACTTTGTCTTTATCACACTATGCCATCATCATGCATCTAAAAATGTAGAAAAAATATTTATGGTAATATCGTGTAATAGCTATACTGATGAGATAAATATAGCATCATCATAACGTAAACACAGTATGCACTCACTAAACAATACAGATTTACATGTATAACTCATATGTAATTTCGCTGATTGTCAACGGCTATATGTAGCAGCTTTGGAAAGAATTTTGTCAACATTCCATGTGTATTTTCATTTGGTTTATATATTATATTTTCTACACAAGCCAATCTCGCAATGCTCGTAAACATATTGAGAATGCTGTCTTTTGAGGCCGACAGTCAAACGCCATTAGCGAAGCAGTTGATGTTTTCACTGCAAACGTTTTTATTAAGATTTTTTTGTGAAAAACATTTCAGTGTTTCCTGAAAATTATTTCATGAAACTAAGTAATCGTTGTTCCATAAGTAAAGTTTACAATATTTCTATGAGCTAGGCCATTATTCAACAATGAAATTCAAATAGTTAGCTGCATGAGCAGTGTAAAAGCCACTTATTTTCATCACATCACAAGACATGTACTTAATACAACGATTACATTCGAATGTAAATAACAGCAGTCTAAATCACTGATGGAAGACAGAGGGCTTGCCAAAGTTAGAATGAAGGATTAATACTAGGTCATGGCGAGGCATAAGCGTATTGTGAAACCGAACAAGCCCAAGAAATATAAGCTAAGAAAATCCAGGCAAGTTAGTTTTAAGTATGAAGGGCTTAATTAAATTTTGGCCTTGATAAGCCAACGGGTAGTTTTTCCTTCGTTTTTGTTCATGTTGTTCTGCATCGCCATCATTATAATTGCCACCAGAGATTCCTAATTGAAGGCTTTTAATGAACATCACAAATTAGCAACAATTTTCAGCATCGTGTGCCGTCATATCCACTATCCAGCATTATATGTGGAGAAATTTAATTAGGGAAGACTTTTTGCAATAAAACCACTACTCTGGTTTCAGCGCTGCTTGGAAATCATACCGTGGGCGTCAAGCTTTCATAAACAACTTCGGCATACTTTTTTCATTCTGGTAATTTTTGTCTGCTTTTTTTCGTTTTTTGCAAGTAAAGTTCAACGTGAAAAAACAAGTAGTGTCTAGCTCATAGCTGACACATCATCTACATGTCGCACATACATGTATCATAAGCTAGACGGTTAATTTTATTAAACACCCCACATTTAGTATATACAGAGCATGTACATGTAAATTGTATACGCCACATACGGATGTATAAGCCAGTATACAAGTTGTATTCAAACAGCTGTATTGAAACAGCCTTAAACTATAGCCACCAAATATTAATATTTAAGTCCAACTTGCTTGGTTTGCAAGAATGGCAACTGCCTTAGCTAGCTGCCTTTTTTATCTTTTTTATTTAACTTGTTTGTTTTCATCTCTACTTTTATGTGTGTCGAGCGCAACCTAAAAGGTAATTTTAGCTTTGCAACTTCCAGGCGATCACCGCCAGCCTTATCGAGCCTTAAGGTGAAGCCCCTATTCAAATCGTGTCTATGGCGGAGCAGGGCATATTCTGAAATGCAGTACAGTCTTAAGGTTACATTTGGGCACATATTGTATTCATTCGTAACTTGGTTGGTAACTCAGTTAAAATAGGAGATATGGTTAAGGGTGTTATAATAAGTCCCTTGCCATCCATCCTTCTAAGCAGCGCCCCCTATCTTTGACTCGCATCGTCTTAGTCGCTCAATGAACAAATATCCTTTCGATTCAATATTTAATCCCTGTTCCTCCATTATTTGTCGTTGCCCACAAGCCGTTTGACCCAGTAGCCGGCCCTTTGGCATCGTCTATATAAATAATGGCAAGATTGCCAGTAGCATTTTGCAGAGGACATTGGGTCGGCCTGGAAACGTGCGCTGGGGGTTATATATCGTCCATCAGAATGCCGAATGAATCTGGGCTGCATTATTCACGAAGTGAACCTGACTTGGTCAGATAAAGCTTTTTGGAAGTGCAAGCAATGGCGGGGAGGAACGCGGTGCGTCTTGATGGCCCCTGATGGATGCGCCGCTGTGCATTAGCTGTGCCAAATGTCATTACTGGTGGTGGATGGAAGGGTCGTGAATCTGACGGGCAATTTCTGCTTCTGCAGTGTACCTCCTGTGACCTGATGCAAAATGGAGACAATTCTCGTGGACTTGTCTGGGCTGTTGGACGGCTTCCTCTGCCTAAGCCATGGGCTTATAGATGCTGCACTCTGTTGAGCAAGCACATTATTTACTCTAGATGACCATATCTTCTGATGCCATCCTACATCCGCTTTTGGCTTTCGGCGAAATTCGCCTACAAACGACAGTGTCAGGAAAAATTAGCCAGCTTTCTGGAAACTCTCACAAAATAGTTGTTAAAAATTGAGCAAGCAGAGTTATTTGGATATAAACATTGTGTTTTATTGCTTTAAATGTGCACGAAATTATTCAGCTGTTGAAATTTTTTTTTTTTCATGTGTGCTTTTTTTCTGACTCGTCTGATACAGACACACACGCGAACACGAATACAATCGAATCTTAACTAAATTAACCTAAGGACATATTTTTGTTTTTAAAGAAAAAAATTAGCTTTACCTCCTCCATCACAGAGGCAATCACTGCAAGCCTGCTTGCTATGAGAGATAGCCCGCCAACCCCCCTAATTTTAATTTCTAAAATTCAAGCCATGACCACTTATTTACTGATAACCTATGATAACTTAAGTACTTAAATTAGCGTGGCATTAGTTTTTCTATTAAATCGTTGTACTTACTTCGGGCCAAGTCATGTAACCATTCAGTGGCACCTTTTTTGAGTTCATCATCACTTTGAAAGATTGAACTAATATAAAATCCCCCAGTACAAGGCGTTCCGAATAAACAATGTTTTCAAGAAGAGACCTAGAAATTTGCGGTGGCGACATGTGATAAGTTGAATAGTCATGTAACACGTTTTGAAGTTGTTTTAGCTGAATCCCTATACTGGGATCATCGAAAAATAGCATTTATCGCTTAATTTGCTTAGCAAAGGCAAGATTTCCAACTCCATTTGCCAAACTTGGTAAAACATGTTTCCATATACCGCGCGATACATGTAAGCTGTGAACATGTATATGTTACTTGTGGAACAGTGGAACTTGTGGATTCTTTTGACCGTCTTAACACCTTTGGATGAGTTTAGTTTTTGCAGCCATTTCTATGATGCCGTGATGACGCCATCCCTCTTAAAATATTTGGACATACATGTATAAAAGCGAAGTCAACACCCGCATATTTTTCAAATCTAATTTACAATAAGTTCAGTTAAGGGTAGACCTGGCGGTTTTTTTCTGCCACGCATCTGGGTGCGCTGAAATGGATATAATCAGGCTGCTTGCTTTTAGATGACACCTTTTACTAAAATGTCATGTGCAGCATTAGTGCATGGCAGAAGCTCGTCACTTTTCTGCTTGCGCAATTTTCCATCTTAATACGATTTTGTAAACAGGCGAAGACGAATTTTTGGCCGAAAGGAACGGATGTCTGTTTATTTTAGGCCACACGTGTACACGAGCATTTAATATTATCGATCTGACGGAGCCTAAGTGATTTCAATTAGTTTTGAAATGTTTTGACTGCCTAATTTACATAAACAGACGACATTTTTTTTTTGCAAATATGATCAGTAGCTGCAAATATGCATGTAAATATGTTTTTACTGCTCTAAATGCATACAGCAATTTGGTATACTGTTAACGAAATGTCATCTAGGTTTGTTCGTTTCATATGCCAAATTGAAAACTCGCAAATTAATAGATTTAGATACATTTGAATGTGTCTAAGGCCTCGCGAAGTACCTTAGTGTATTGATGACATACATGTACATGTATTTTGAGATTGCGGTTTATTGCATTATGCTGTAAACTCCTCCTAAATGTAAAATTGACAAATGCATAAAACCAATATGCAGACTTTAAGATAATTTACATGTAGTTGGAGGGGGTTGGAAGTTAAGGAAATGATGAATAGAGATGAAAGAAGTGAGTGGGGCTGTTTTAACAGCATTGGCTCATAATACAACATTAGTCATCCAGTTTTGCAAATAAAAAACTTGTGCAGTGTTTTTCTTTAAATGTGCTTTTGTGTGACAACATACCATTATTTATGCTCATATTTTCATAAAAATATCTCATTTCATTCATTAGTCATGTTTCACTAGGAGTGTATGAAAATGAGGACGAATCTTGATATGAAGGGGGGGGGGGCAGTGTAGTGGTTTAAAATCACGAAAATGTTATAGCATTATATTTGAACCACCCCACCTAATGTCCACTTGAACAAAGGGAACAAAATGACCGTTAATTGAAACGCTAGTACATGCACATTAAGCTTATGACCGAACTAAAAATGTTTGAAATTTGTATTGAAGTGTGTTCTAATGCTATGTCATGAAAGTTGTTTGAGGCAAAAACGAAAGACTTTCTTGTCGGTTGGGGGCATCTTGGGCGGATTATGGCTGGAGCCCCATAAGCTGCCATAAGTGGATCGAGCCTTCCGAAATTAAATTTATCGATTAAAAAGCATTAATCTTTGATGAGCGTGGCTTGTTTCATCCGTGTCATACGCTCTATCAATTTGCCCAGCTTGCGTGACATATGGCGAGAGCGCCGTTGAGCAGCTGCTGGAGGAAGCTGGGAGATTCTCAGAAGATTCTTGGGGGGCTCCTCCAGACAGAAGCTGCGAAAAAACACTGCATTTGGGATGGGTAGAAACTACCTCAGGCTGGGGAAAATGGGGGGAGGGGCCTATGGCCTTCCATCCCTGGTTCCGGATAACAAATTTCGTCGAAGTCAATATAGAAAGCAGCTCCCCATTATGGAAAACTTCTTATAAATCACCCGGATGCCTCCCGCGCATCTGATGATTCCCCCATAAATCACGCGGAGGCTGCAGACCCAGAATGCAATATGTTGGCAGTAATGCGGAACCGGCCTGGTGACAAACTATGAGGATCGTATTTTTCGGCTTATCTTTTTGATGGCGACATTCAGGAATTCCTGGAAGCGGGCTGTTGACAAGCCAGATATATGCTTCGGGTTGTATCGAAAGTGTTATCCGGTTTCCAAATACATGTACATGTAATGGAGCCTGCATGATGAACCAGACATTGCCCCTTGGCAACTCTGGAATGTGGCTTGTTGGTGAGCTTCTCCCCACCGTAATTGCAAAATTAGGCTTGCCTATGAAAAGGGTATCGGCCCCCCGCCCAATTATCCCCCAAATTTTAATAAAATTGATAATCTTTTTACTACAGTAAGTATCTGAGGACCTTAAGATGGTAACGCTGAGCTACATGTAAATTCCAATAGTTCCACCATGTTTTAGGGCCATTCCAAAGGTGTAAAAAATACAACTGTGTACAGTGTACGTCACTTATTGAAATGTGACGTACGAGTATGTACATCTACATGTACAAGTACATGTAGGTGCATCCACCGTGCATACAGTGTAATTCTTTTGATATTTCTGTTACAAATTCACGACCAACCGCCAAAAACCCACCATGAAGAATTAGTTTTTCATGGTCAGTTTTGTTCAAGTTATAAATTCCTCCATTAATTTGTACTTAAAAGAAAGGCAACGAAAATTCCAAAGGCTATTCGAAGGTCATTCCTGTCGTCTACCGCATTCTTCATTTGCAAACTACGGAATTTATAACTTAGGGAAAATGTAGCAGTTTTTATTAGCCAATAGTTTCACAGCATACAAATGTAATGAAATGTAAATGGTGGTCCACGAATGGTGTAGACCCCCCTACGTCACAATTTCTCAAGGTGACGAAACTTTTTGTACATCGTTGGGATAGCCTGCAGTAGTGAAACTTGTTCTGCAGTAGTCAAGGGACGCAGTACTTGTGGTGTTGGTTTAAGGACCTGGACGGGCAACTTCAGCATAATTCCTGGTTGGGAAATGTCAAGATTCGAACAGGAGCATTAACTAGTGAGGTAGGCCAATAGATTCCTATTCTAGCTTGTCTGCAGCAATTCGAGGATGTCATTACTTATTAAGTTTATGGTGGAGAATGTTGAAGACTTGTCTTAGCCAATTTCAACGTTTGACATTGCATTGAATTTCAAAATTATCATGCACATCTTTCCATCCAATTCCCATTATTTCAGGCAGGAATAATGTTCAAGAGGGGGTAAGGTTGGTCAAGTCAGACGAAAATTCACAAAAGTCGACTTTTTGATGCACGTCATTCATGCACAGCCCTATATCCTCTCTAGGTGTCTCCTGACCATGTCTGCTTTTGGTCCCCAGACCCACCCAAGACCAGGTAGATGCGCTATGTCAGTGCTCTTGTTTCCATGTGACTGGTCGAACATTCAAGCACTGCAAGCTGATAGCAGCTTATTCAATTGGGGAAACGAATGCAGTGTCTGCACTGAGGTCGCCTGGAGAATACCGGAAGAAAACTGGATTTGCTCCGCGTGGCAAAAAACGCCCTTTCTCTGTTTCTGTTAGCGTTTTTTCCTCCTTCCTCCGCAATGTTTGTTCCAGAGATAGCTGTCTCGTGATCCATAAACGCAGTCGGCAACAAGATACTTTAAAACGATGGCACCAGAGCTTGTTTGTTGTTATCTAGATCCGCAGATCCCCTCCCAACATGCCTATTTGGCTGGGGCCCTCCGAGGACTTCTCATTTATCGCCCTTGTTTTTACGACCGTAAGCCGTGGTTCCAGATCTCCATATCCATTTCTTGCAGGGTGAACACGGCGAAGTGCTTTTTTCCCCAGCCCTCCCAGATCTGCTCCGTAGCTGGGCAACAGCACGCTCGTGATGTCTGGTAATGGCCCGACCGCCAATCATCCATGCCCTCCAGGGCCCGCTTAGCAACCCCTCGCTCCAGGCAAATTGATCAATGGGTATCTAAATGTCAGAGATGCCATTTGCGAGGCATATTAGCCAGCCCGCTCCAGAATCCAGAGGCTTTCCGGAAACGCAAATTCAATGGACAACTTTTTCACTCACTCGATGAATATAAATAAGCTTTTGCTTTTTGGGGGATCATCAGCGACGTCTCGCTGATGACCCAAGGTCCTTCTGGAAATGGGAAGCATGGCTTTACTGGCACATGTGTAGACATGGAAAAGTGCATTAAAATTGTTGCTTGTTTTGCAAACTTGTCCATTAGGCTGCTCCATGGCGAAAATGTGTCCTTTTTTGCAAATGCAAAATGTGGCACTTGTCTCTTTCAGTGCCAAAGCATTAAGATTGGGATGGAATAAAACGATCCTACGACAGATGAGGTTTGACTATAAAATGGCCTAGCTGTGATATTCATTGTGCCCTGCTCCGCCATATACAGTACATCATGAGAATATGGGCTTCTATTAACGGTTCGAAAGCTTGCAGAGATTGCCTCTCGTTTGGGCAGCTAATTAACAAAATAAGGTTTTCATGTTAAATTAATTACCACAAAAAATAAAATAAACAATAAATAACTGCGGCAACTATGTCAGTTGTATGCATAACAAACAAAAGGGTGGAAACATTTATACTCGTTTGAAGTAGGGTACAATATACAGTATAATTGTATCCCTTTGACAATCTACACTGTTCAATTGCACCCTTTCAGTTATCTCTTCGTTATCATTTTCAAATTTTCAGGATAGATTAAAGTTGCGCATGTGCAACCAACTTAAAATGTGCTCAAATGCTGAGGCAGTGTAACAAATCATGAACAAGAGGCATACCCGATGTGTTCTTGAGCCTTTCCATCAATGTGACTTGCATCTCGTAACATACATGTACATGTAGCTACAGTGTAAGTTAGTGGAATAGATTAAATTTGAAAGCTGTAGAGGATGACAATAGTGTAAATACGGTTTATTTACAGTAGTTGTGTAGAAAACTTTTCTGAGAGTTCATTCAGCGTTTCTAGTACTTAATTTTCCGCCGTCACAATACAGTTTATGCGCGGATAAACTTATCCTATTGTTTTGAATACTTTGATGTCCTCTATCACCATTCAACGTCTGTTGAGCGTGATTATTACATTTGGAAAAGTTATCATACCTCAATTTCTAGAGGCTTCTTACAAAAATCTTACAATTTTTTATGCTATGTTGTTTTTACAAAAAAATATTTTTTTAAGTTGTCAGGCTTACCGCAGGGGAATGACTGTTTATTATTTCAAGTTTGTTGTAGACCCTCAACGAAATGTATAGGCCCTTGTTACTGTGCACACTAAGATAAACAAGCACGCCAAAACCATCCTTAGAAAGTTAAGTGACCTAGGTTAGATATATAAAAACGGCCAACCCCTGCTATAATGCAATGTCCACCCCTGACCCAAACCATATTAAGCTTACTTTAGGGAGGTTCTGCTTTACGTTTGTTAATGTAACACCTCAATGTGGATAACATTCACTTCACACAACAACACTTCGGTTGAACCCAAGGGATTGGCTTGTTAGTGTCACTGCTTGCTCATTGAAGCAAATACAATAAATTACTTGTTCTGTTAGAACCATTGTGCCCTAAAGCATAATTTGCATACATTACAGATGTTACATTCTAAAGTTTCTTAGTTCTCATGCACGATTTATGTGCCAGACTTGTTGCACACAAATCTCATCATCATTTGAAACATTCTGCATGATGAATTTTCAATGCAGTCTTTATCGATATCTGTTTGAAGGAATCTGTTGCTTGCGTTTTATTTTGTGGTCTGACTGCAGGCTGATTTACAGATATTGGACATCAGATGTTTGGCCTGCTCGTCGAATTTTTGTATATTTCTTTTCAAATATTTCTGAAAAAAATGTGGCGCCTGTCAACCCCGTCTGGTCGCGTGATGTAAACAGTTGTTGACATATCTCCCCAATTTCATTGGATTTCAGATGGCAATTTGTCAGTTCACTTTGACTGGCGCTTACTTCGGTTTCCCTTAAAGTATATCTTCCGATGATCCGATCCCATTTCGATGACAGGTCCTATATACTTCTCGTCCACCTTCTAGGCATAAAAGGGGAGCAGGGAAATGCATTACAGCCGACATTTTGTAATGTCCATTTCCTGAATTGCTTTTAGCTGCCTGGCTGATCCGCTTTGTTGAGGTCATCCTGTTAAAGAAATAACTTCACCAGCATCATAACATTACATTGCACAATGCAGTCTTCATCTGCACCATAACCATGCGATTATTAGACTGCATTTTTCTAAAAGTTTGCCATACAGGCCTGTTACCACAGCATCACTTCACTATGCTTGCTTTGTTATAATGCTGCATCCTTTCTCATATACAGTAGAATCATCAACATTGTACTATCGTATAGAATTAGATTCCTTTTATTGTCGCAGCATTACCACTATTACATCAACAGAGTTGTTTCCTTTTTAAACCTTACCATTACAAGGAGTAACATCCATGTATATATGCTTTTCTTCAAACCTCTAGACGCCTTTTAATCGCACTGTTTTGTTTTTAAACACAATGCATATACATTACATAATGGAACACTTGTATTACTTTATGCTGCATTGCACTCTAAATACATTATTGCACTCTAATTACATTATACCTTAACAAGTTTGAAGGGAAAGACGAGGAAGGGTACAGCATTTTGTACCTATAATTTCATACATTATGATTTCACGACTTTTATCTAGTCATCTATGGAATATAATAATATTTCTGTACTTCTGTAGAACAACACTTGTAATTCGATTGAATTAGATTACCCAAGGATCAATTACCTAAAATGGTCGAAAATGTTTTTGTAAAACGTAGCAGCTTGTCCTTGGTGAACAGGTAGGGTTGAAACATTTCGTATACCAGGTGATTCCTTGCAAATTTTGAGATCCCATAATGCGAAACCTCTCATCCACAATTTGTCTTCATGCATAGTGGTTGATTTTCTGTTAGTATAGTGATTCGGTTCTTGCAATCATGCTGCACTTAAAATCAGTATGTTTTGGGTTCAAGTCTGGAAATTCCATCAGCTGCGTATGCCTGGAACTTTGTAAACTCGTTTTCAAATCTCGCGAGCCGTATTGGAGGTTTCTAGGAAAACTGAAAACTTTCTTAGAAAAGTCTGGAACCGAAGTTTGAAAAGAGTTAACGTGCAGTTGGGAGCACTTGGAGTGCTCGGATTGTTGGAGTCGGAAGCAAACGTGATCTGTGTGATATCTGGAGCGTTTCCCACGTACTTTGCGCTGCATTTTGCGGTTAATAGGCCCTGGCTGGCGTAGTTATGCTATCGATCTGCATCAACCCCAAAACCACTCAGGAAAGTGTTCACCCACGGAAATTGAGCAAAACTCGACCCGATTGATGGATGGGCACATATTTGCATGCACTCTCTTACCGTCATTCTAAGCGAGCTCGTGCTGAAGGGCTTGAAATGTTGGAAGAACTTAGTGCTAAACGGTGGCAGTCTTTATGGTGGAACGTTTAAGTACAAGTGATAACAGTAAACTGTTAACTGATATGTACTGATAACTGAATCACCACAGTTCCGTCCGCCTCATTAGTAGCCTAATGATGACAACCAATCCATCATTCTCTCGGAAAAGTTTCACTGAAGCTACTCTTCAAATAAAATGTTTAGTTTTAGAATGCTGAACTTAAAGCGGTTTAAAAAACTGGTTTAAAAGTACAAGAGGGGTGGTGCTAATTGTTGTTGGAATAACCAAAGAACGAGTAGCATTTTTGGATTTTATACCTTTCTGAATGTTGCAGGTTTATAAGAGATTTGGTTGTTGTGTATTTATAATTGCCATTGCCATTGAAAAAATGGTTAAGGAAATATGGTTAATCTTATAAGTACATGTATATGTAAAATTCTCGTCACAGATTTACATCAATTATTGCTATCCACATATTCTGAGCGAGAAAATAATGTCAAAATGAGTGCAGGGCACAATTCCGTGAAAAATGACGAGTATGAGGAGTTAATAAATCTGAATGACAGCTCGTTGGAATAGATGTTTGCAAGTATTGGGACATGAATGTTACTTAATTGCTTTGGTAACTTGCAAACATCGCCATCTCACTGCTGACATTCAGAGTCATCACATTCCTCACACTATACATTTTTATGAAATAGGGCCCGTACGCTGTATTCGTATTTTTAATATGCATGTAGGATACTTTCATCATTAATTTGCCAAAGACTTTACTTGCTGTTGGCAACAGCCAATTTTTGGCGAAATTTCCAGCCTGACGTCGTGCTGCATAATTCTCTTGTGGTTGTTCTCTCTGCCAGTCTATCTTCAAGGATTCTTGCGATTGGTGGAATTCTGTGTTTTTAAATATTTCCGATACTCGTTCCATTATCTGCCTTCCGTGCCAGAAAAAATTGCCTAATTTTTCACGAAGTTTTTCAATGGGAAATCGATTGGCTGATGCTGCCTGCCATTGCGTACCCTTTTGAAACTTTCTGCCCGAACCGACTTTTATTGATCTCTCATTGACTTCAAAGTTCATCTTGTCAACCCCGACGAACAATGAATCGTCGGTAGAGATCTTAGCATTTTTAATTAGTGCTGGCAGCAATTTGCGTTGTTAGCGGCACGATGCTCGATCCCCCTCCTTTTCTGCGGTTTTGGCTCATTTTTGTGTTTTGGTGCTATTATTTCAACCTCTCAGCCTTTGTTCTTCGGCATCTCCTACATTAAGTACATCCTAAAATTGGGCAATTTTCGGTAGCGGCACCTTTTTCCGTAGCTTTGCTTCGGCGGATGCCTAAACCACATAAAGAGGTACCGACACATGAGGACTCCAGCAATTATTGACTTTTGTACGCCATCTTGAACGATGTCATCATATCCATAATGCTGTCGATTTTGTTTGCCAGTTCGAGTTTGAAAACGATGAACAAGCGAATATTTGATGGAAATAAAACTTGTTGATGGCATACACTATTTGTAGTGTACTTCTTGTTGTTCAGAGCATTACGTGTATATGCTCGTAAAGTAATAAGTTCTAATATTGTTGAAGTGCATGGAACGTTAATCAATTCTATTCATCCTTAGGCGGTGGCTGGGGTGTTGTAATAATATGAAACTAAAACACAGCCAAATTTTGCTATCTCAGCACGACGTTTCGAAGATTTAACTTCTTCCTCAGGTGC
>JAQFYZ010001482.1:0-23083 GCA_034695085.1 Cylindroiulus punctatus
ACTGTCGGAAATGGGACATCGAAATTTCTTTGGTAAACTTAAGAAAAATTCCAGTTTTTATTTGTCTCCTAAGGAAAAATGTTAGCATGCAAGATCAAGCAGCAACTAAAGCCGCACATGTATGACTTTTTATCGAAAAATATTACGAGGGTATACTCCGTGTAAAGTCTCAGTGAGAAGACCTGTGCTCAATGTTTTTAAAAATTGGTCATAGGGCCTACTAAATTACACTGGCACCAATGATTAGAATAGTGTTATGAGAAATCCGAATAACCAAACAGAACAGTAGCAAATTGTGTGATGAGAGAAAGTTAAACTCTCCATCCATTGAAGCAACATGTACTGACGGAAGAGTCGAATTCATTATTTCTAGCTGAGAGAAGTAATCGGTGACGTTTCTTTTTGTTCCAGGTGCGGATCATCTCATCGGGATTCATTGGGACTAACGGCAAAGACTCTAAACAGGTAAATGAGGAATAGCTTTTTATAATCGAGCATGGGGGTTATTAGAAAGGCAAAGCTATAGACTGCTAAAGCAATCTGCATGGTAGCATTATTAAAATTTCGACCATTGACCTCCAAAATTCCAATCCAATCCAATGACTAATTAACGCATGCAGATCATAATTATCTACTATTGACTTTTCAACGCCCGTATGCTAGATTTAGTGATGCCACTTATTTGATTTCTATTTGTTTCGTTTTTTAATTCGATTCTTGACATAATTTTATATCCTCGTATTATATTTTTCCTCTGCATTCTTGATGCCGACTGGCAATGCAGCCATGTATGCGCCCTCATGTAAATCGGGTACGTCGACAGGAAATCTCGCCATTCATGTAGTCGGTAATTGTCAATATTTTGGCGAAATGATGTTTGGTCAGGGAATCATTCTGAAACACGTGCAGATGAAACGTTTCATGAAACACCCTGTAATATCCCAACCCAACGAACAAAGACACTTTTCGAGCATCATCTGTATGTATTTAACATAGATGGTGTTAAAGGATACGCTGTGTACGACAAATCCGCGTTTTCTTCCATTTTACTCACCTGAAACCAGGATATTTACTGAATTTTTGGGGAAATTACACTCAGAAATTTTCGCAACGCATTTTATTTCTCTTCTCCACCGTCGAACGGCGCTGATGTCGTTTTCAGACGACGTATGACGTAATTGATTCATGACGTCACCAGCTGACGCCATATAATTTACGAAAGGTGGAAGGAAGTTGCGTTGCGAAATTTTAATTCATTTCGAAGTACATTTGGAAGGAAATTGAATGGCTCATCGGGAAAGCCGTACCAATTTGGAGTACATTTCCTAAAGGTTTACTACGTGATATGGCTAGGACGAAGTATCCATACTGTTCGCTGAGTATTTAATTTGGAAGGACGTAGTACTGCTGCTGCTTTGTTGCTGTCTTTTGGAAGGCTTCTTAGTTTGGATTTTAACTTTATTTATCGACCCGAATAATCAATGGGGATTCTGTTCGCCAAAATTTGGAGTCTTTTCACCAATGAAGGTAATTTGCGATGCTTGATTTAAGGATATTTTGGCTCGCAGCTGTACATGGCAATTTTAGAAGTGGAGAGCACCTGTAGGCCTAATTGTTGGCATTCAATCACATCTGTTCGTTTAATCTTTTGTCAAGGTTATTTATGGAGTGATCTAGGCCTAACGGTAACTTTAGTGTACTTGAACTAAAATCTTGCTATTTTTAATTGGGAACATCATGTGGTAAGTGCAGTGGACTACGCTGTTTGCAGATGTCGAATTTTTTTCTATATGTACAGTATATTTCGAAAAATTCATTTGTTCACTAAAGGATATGAGGATCGCGAATTCAAAATTGCCTACAGGTTGATAACTACAAATTACATGTACACATGTACATGGTTCACCTTCGCCTACATTTCTAAAGGCAATTTTCATGAGTGTTTACAGCAATCTCAACAAACTTTTAAATGCACATGTACCATACCCGTAAAGGTAGGCCTACTGTATAGCCTATACAATTGCTATATTATGGTGTCAGTATCATCCACTGAGTCGATATTTCAAAAAATGTTGGCTACTTGACAGGATAGTTTTTGAAAACCACCCAGTTTCTTACTCTTCAACTACCACTATGTACATGCAACCGTTAGGTGTTATTATTCCTGTTACATATTGGGATGTGAGAACATGCACTCATGTCGTTAGTGCAATTCAAGTTAATTTTCAATATTACACTTATCAGGATAGTTTAGGGCACATGATTGTCAGAAGCTATTTTAGAATCCTTACTGTGTGTCAGTGGTAGTGTTTAAGTTTCTTTTGGTTCGTATTTCCCCTTTATTGCTTCTTTGATATGGTGCCCACTAATAAATCAATTCGCTTGTAGGTTGGTATCATCCATAATTCAAATCTTTTAATCCAAACATAAATTTCTCTGTAGCTGATATCAGTAGACTACTATAGCGTACAAAATCCATGGTATTAGCTTTTTTTAAAGCCAAATTTTTCTGTAATGCTTGTTCGTAATTACACAAGCCTATAATAAAACTGATAAATCAAAGTTAAAAAAATATATTGTAGTATGAGCTTATTCTGGTCAATTCAAAAGCTTGCCATGATCAGTAGCAGTTTTTATTATGTATCACTGACGTACGAGTTTGTGATGTTCAGACAATTTTATGGGTGCTAGTTTACAAATGTGACATACAAGTTTTTTGTAATTTTGTATGCATTTTTTGAATCTACGAATACCTTTGGTTTACCCAATAGAATGAAATTAAATATACTGTATGAAACAAAATTAATGCGTCCCTTAAATAGTCTAGAACATCCATGACCCTAGTATTTTAGAACTATTCAGCTTGTAAAGTACATGTACATTGTATATGTGTATATCTTGCCATAAAACAGCATTGGTCGCCTTGTACAAGCATTTCTCACTTTCGTGTGTGGTGATATTTCCTAGCTTATTTACGCCCGTATAATCCTTGAGAATTAGACCAGTTTGTGCCAGATGTCACCCAGTATCAAGCAGACTCATAACCCAGAAATTTCATACATGTTTGTTTTACTTTCATGCTATTCAAGGCTATGTCAGTTTTTTCAGTATTGCACCTTGTCTACTTCTGTACTTTAGCTTGTTTTACAGGCTACTTTGCTAACGCTTTTTTTTTCTCATTTCAGAGCACAAAATAGTCATTGTAGGATTGGATAATGCAGGGAAGACAACGATTTTATATCAGTTGTAAGTACTGCACATTGATGTTCTGATTTATTCGAATGGCCGTTTGTGTTGACGACATTCTTGCTCAACACCGTGATTATGAAGCGTGAATGACCCATTAGCTACAGTAGGCCTCATTTATTAATAAAATAACCAGTGCCAAAAACTAGCAAGGTTAAATTGTTGCCAGTTAGTTTCAGATATGCATGCAGGGAAATAATTGGCATATCATAACCTTGCAATTTGACACAAATCATTCAGAATATTATACTCCTCATGATGCATGGCATGGTGACTCAGGTTCCACAATTATATTTGCTATTATGGTTAAGCTATATGAATGGATTGTTTGGCTATGACCCTTTCGCTATTTTATAACCTGCATCATTAAGCTATTGTTTATGCTGCTATAAGTATTTTGAATTCATTTGACTTTTGTACACACGAAATAAGCAGAACGTTATATCTCATTACCAGTTTGATGAATGAAGTTGTCCATACATCACCTACAATAGGAAGTAATGTCGAAGAAGTAGTATGGAAAAACATCCATTTTATCATGTGGGACATAGGTGGTCAAGAATCACTTAGGGCAGCATGGAGCACATATTACAGTAATACCGAGGTAAGATTGCATTCCTGCTTTGAAAACTTATAGCCTCCAGGAGGAAATGGAAAAAGAAAATGGAAAGTGAAATGTTGCATGGAAATCAGCTAGGGCGAAGCAGAATTAAACACCTGGTATATTAACGCGTGCACCATTAAATGCATTGTTTTATGAGTGCCAGTAATTCAGAAACTATTGTTTTTCTATTCACTCACATAGAAAAAAATAACCTAAATTGACTTTGATATAAGTAGGCTAGCTAGTAAAACATTGTTAAAATAGGCCTTCTGCATGTAGGGTGCTATTTAGTTAACTTAAAAAATAAACATTGTTGGAAACGTAATGTTGACAGTCCAATATTGGAAAATGCAAGCTTCTAATGCAGCTTGTGACATTAGTGCTGTGTGCATTACTTGAAGTGCTTTCCATAGTGAATAATCAATATCAAGATGTTTCTCGTTTTCATCACTAAAACGTGTTGCCTGTCCATATTATTGATCCCGGTATTTCCTGTTGTGATGATCCTTCTGAGAATTGCTTGAAGTTATTAGTAACCCATTGGATGTATATATATCAAGTATGATTTTGTTCGCAGTTTGTGATTTTATCATTTCGTCGTGCACCTGACGATATTAATAAGATTAGACTGCATAAAATTAAATGCATGTCGTAGAAGCTGATTGGCTTGATTGGTAAAATGCCTTTTAGTCAGGTATATACTTTCACTCAATTATTTTACGAAGCAATACCTTTTTTCAATTATCAAATATTCATATACCCACACACACGTATCAATCTAATGCAGGTAAACTAAATTCTTTGAAAGTATGTCCAGTACAATGACTTCATACGCTTGATCGTTTTTTTATATTTCAATTCAATGTAAATTTCAAGCTTGAGTTGTTTGTACTGTAGTTTTATTTCTGACCTACTTGAGCAACTAACCTATTTAATTTGAAATTGGCCTAGAATGCAAAGGAAATGGAGAAACAGATTATTACTTTATTTGTATTTAACACTTTCGTTGCAACTCTGGTTTCTGGATCAACTAGTTGGCGGATCTTTACTAATATTCGCATGTCATTATTCTCTTCATTATTCATTATTGTTAATCATGTATATTGACCTGATTGACATGCAATTTGATTCAAGTCATTCATTCTAATGACTAATCACTTAAAACATGTTTCCTTGATTTGAAACAATTTGACCATGTCAGTTCACAGTATGACTGACTGAACAATCTGTGCATTGATGGCTTTAAAAAGACTAAGGTGATCTGCAGGTTACATTTGTGCAGTGTATTTTTATGGTTTGGCCTAAGAATGCAGGACAACATTTTAGGCTTGAAATTAAATCTGTTTTGCTAAACAAGGGAAAGTTGGAGCTGAATGACAAACAATTTTCCATTTTTTTTAAGAAACAATTTTTTTTAACCAGATGGCTGCATCATCATTGCATGCCTATCCCCAATGCAGATGTTTCCTGACTCACGTACTTGATTTCTTTCAGTTTGTAATTGTAGTCATTGACAGTACGGATCGAGAAAGATTAACAATTACAAGAGAAGAATTGTACAAAATGCTAGTCCATGAGGTAAGTTTGATGGCGGCGGCTTATTTCTTCTGGATTTATTAGCATTCTTTTAGCCCCTCCAATCATTGATTCGTTTCTTTATAGGATTTAAATAAAGCTGCAGTTTTAATATTTGCAAATAAACAAGATCTGAAGGGTTCAATGACAGCTGCAGAAATATCTCAACAGTTGAACCTCACGTCCATAAAGACTCATCGGTGGCAAATTCAAGCTTGTTGCGCCTTAACTGGCGAAGGGTAAGTGCCAAAGATATGTTCCTTTTTTTCAACATTGACATGTCATAATTTGGAGATCATGGTTCTCCTTTGAAATTGTTGATAATTACGAGAGTTCTAGATGTTGTTTTCTGGTCAATTTATTACCATATAGTAGTTATGTAGTGAAATTGACACTGGTTTATTCCGGTAAATATTTCAGTGAAGTTTCAGCTTGTTATGTGAAATTTTGCGCATTTCGTCTGCTAACGTACATTAATTTGTCATCAGGCTTTTTCAAGGACTGGAATGGATATCATCGCATCTACGGAATAAATGAATTAGCACGTAAAATACTCGCGACGGTTTCAAACCAGCGTTGGCTGCAAATCACTCATGTCATGACATTCATCAGGCTATCGTAGTTGGCCTGATCGACTAACAATATTCGAGCAACCATCATGTGTGCTGATTGGTCCTTCTTCCAACTCTGATTTAAGCCTGAAGACACTGCTAACCATCCATTGCCAGGCTTTCACAGCTAACTGCTCAGTACTCTACCTGCTCCCCATTTTTAATGAGGCAGCTATGTAACGGTTGGTTGTCGACATTTGACATCATCTATCCAACTGTTCCCAATTTTCAAACGGATGGTAGTGCTCCAAGGAGAAATGCTACTTGGCCATGACTGCACTATGACTTCCTATTGACTGCTCTTCAAGGCTGTGCAAGAGCTGCCAGTGCTTTTTCAATCCTTCTAACTGTATTAAGTTTATTTTATTTCTTTTTTATTTTCCTTTGAACTGAGCTTTTACATCCAAGCTCATTTGCTGAGCACCGTGCCTATGCCAGCAATTAAATGTGTAAACGTGATCTTTGGTTCCTTTTGGAGTGTGTAATGGCCAATGAATTTGCCGGCGATTTCGTTCAATGCCAATTTTTTGACCAATGCAGAATAGTGCGTTAACAGGGCTACCACCACGAGTCAGAAGCTTTCTGCTATTGTGCTCCATTAAGACCAATTACACCACCGTACAAATATCACTGTACCAAGTGCCACGATTGCATTCCACTAAGCACAAAGGACACACTGCATATTTTGAATTAAAATATCAGTTTTCGAATAACACTGCATACTACCATTATTTTAGTTGGAGCAAATCTAGCAGCCTACTTCACTAAGGTAGGAATAAAATTGCACTTGCTGCTCAATCGAAGACAAATTCGATGTTTGCAAAATGTTACGTTGCAAATTTTTTGAGATAACTGATGGGTTTTTTGACTTCCCAAGAAATGTCATTGTCAAAATGTATCTGCAACAAAGTTAAATTGCCAATAGATTAAATTGTATTGCCACATTTCTTGAGAGGAGAGTTAACCCAGCTCATTTGCATAAGTCAAAACATTTTAACTAATTGAATGGTTTTAACATCAGGTACTACCTGGACAATGCCTTTGCTGCCTGGAATTTTGAATGCTTTCATCGAGAAGACTTTGGACAATAGCCTCGGCATCTTTAGAATTACTTCCCTGGAAGTATGTAAGTTATTAATTGTTCACTAATGTATGCCAGTGTATTTCTGGTTCGTTGATTTATTGAACCCTTGCACTACTGTGCTTAGCTGTAGGAGTGTGAAATTAGGCCGTAGTTATAAAGATGAGCATAATAATATTGGTACAACTTCAAGCACTAACGTCATCCTCTAATAATTACCTTGTAAATTAGCTCTGACATTACTGCACATCCTATGACATGACATGTCATCACATTTTTTTAATACCTTTATTTTAATACAGCAAAGTAAAAAATATCTACATCTCCCAATTCAATTACATACTTTTCAAACGAGAGTGGGGAGATTCTAAAATGCAATTTTTGTTTTTACAAAAATGAGTAGTATGAATAAAAATGTAGACCTAGCTCACTTTGCAGTTGTCATCTTCCTCGTGCATTTCTTCGGATCGAAAAACTGCATTGCGACCACTTAAGTAACGCTTTATTTCTGCTGATCTTGAGGAAATTTCTGGTTCCTTTTTATATGTCATTGATTCTGCAAATAGAAAATTACTGTTTACAGCTTTACTCTGATAAATTTATTCGCAGATATTGTACGCACAGCTGAAGTTTACAGACCAAACTTGTACTTGCCTTGTTTAGTTCGAATTCCGGAAAATGGCACCCCCACATTTCCAAGTTGTTCACTGAAGGGCTTCATTTCTGTAGTCTTGCTCTCTATAACACCCCTCGATATGGGATTTGAAGAGATTTTCGTCACTTGTACTGTTGATGTTAAATTACCAGAAGTCGACAATCCCACATTTCCATGCTGACCACCGTAGGGCTTCATGTTTTCTGGAGGCTTGTTCTCGATAACATCTTGTGGTGTGAGATTTGATGAGGTTTTTGCCACTTGCACTTTTGGCGTCATATTTCCACGTCGATCACTAGAATGCTTTATGTTTGCTGGCGACTTATTCTCTGTAACATCTTGCGGTACAAGTCTCGACGAGATTTTTGAAATTCTCACTGCTGGACTTAAATGTGCGGTGCTAGGCATTCTTAGTTTCGGACTACTGCTCATAAAAATGGGGTTAACATTAACATGGCATTGTTTATTCTAATTTTAGTAACCTTTGCAAGTAAATTTGAAACTATACTTGCCTTTTGTCAACCTGCTTTTTACTCCGCTGAATGCTGCTTGTCTGCTTCAGAAACAGCTTTTTCAACCTTTCATATTTCGTTTGAAGCTGCTCGTGTTTGATTTGAATTTCTTCCATATTGTCACGCGTGATCAAGCCTGTGCCTGAATGGAGTAATTTGGAATTGCTTCCATTATCGTCGTCCTCACTCCTCTTTTGAGGCAAGGCATCTCCAAAAATGCCTACTTGTAAGGAAATGATTCAGTTTCTTTTAGCTAATGTTGATAGATGTTTTGGAGTCAGACTTACTCATGTTTTTCATAGAGTTGAGACGCCTTATCTCTGCTTTCAGCTGATCACATTTCTCAGTCATGTATTCGAGATTCTTTTCCAAGGAGAAAAGCCTAAATTTTATCCATTACTTACAGAGTGTGCAACTCAAGATAAACTTGTTACATTATCACTAGCACTTACTTATTTTGCATTGTCCTCTTGCTTTCAGAATGTTCATGAAGGGTTCCTCGCACAGTCATAATATCATGGGCTAGATTTGCATTTTCCCTCTGGAATTCGTAGGTAAATATAACATTTTGTTGAGGTGTAATTAATGCTGCAAATTGATGTTCTCACCTCATACATTTCCAGTTTTGCTTTCATCTGTGCAAGCTCTTTATCACTTATTTGTTGGTTTTCCTAAAATAGTAATAATTCATTTTCCAATAATCTCCCAAGATAACGACTACTTCTCACCCCAAAAAATTCATTGCCTTTTGAGTTCTCATTACTAATTCTGTCAAGATTTGTGGTAAATTATAAACTAACAAATTAAATTAATGGGGAAGGACGCAATTGACGGTAAAGATTCAACTTTAGTTTCATTCCTATGAGCAGTCATGTCAAAATATTTGAATGTACGTACCTTTATGCTTGCCCCCAATGTGGTGTCCATAGTTTGGCCCAAAGGGGTCGAGTCATCCTGATTATCTTTCTGCTGGTAGATAGTGTTGCTGAGGAGTTCGCATTGCACTCCTCTCGTGGAGGTGAACGTCCACAGGTTTTGCTTACTTTTGACACCATTTTGGAGCAAACTTGACTGTTCGATGAGATTGCATTGCGTGCCATAGTTGACTGAAGATGATGGCGCTGTCTCAGTGTTCTGGGTTCGATTGTTAGCTTGCGTGCAAACTTCAGAGTTCTCATGGCCAAGCAAACTGCCCTCAACTTGCGTCCAGGCAGTCTTGACTGCAGGAGGATTTTTGACTAGTCTGCATTGCACGCCTACAGAGCTGCTTGCAGAACGATCACGCTCCAGACACAACAATATGTGTTGCTTTTTTTTCATTACGTCGCATTCGGTTTGCAGATCTGAAGCACGAATTTCCGCCATTTTCACTGCATGTAGCATTTCCCTCTCCTTTTCAGCCGTCTCTGCTTGCAGCTTAGCCAACAGTTTTCTCTCAGCTTCAACTTTGCTCTCCTGCTCATCCATCTCCAACAGATGCGTCTGCAGGACGTCGTGCTCGTTCTTGAGCTCGTACAACTGCTGCTGCAGGCTATCCACGTTTTCCTCACCCCTATGCACCTGTTGCTGCGCATCCTTCAGCTTGACATCCTTTTCCTTTAGGGCGTTCCTGAGGCATAATTCACGTTCTCTTATGCTGTTGAGCTCACCCAGCAGCTCCCTGAAGTTGCCGTTAGACACTGACTTCGCCTCGGACTCCAATGTCTGGGTATATTGCCGAAGCTGCTTCTCTCGTTGTATGCATTCTGCTTTCTCGATCTGCAGCGCTGTGATTCTGTTCTCGCATTCTCGGTGCAGTTCATGCTCGAGTCTGAGCACGCGAAGCTCTTCCAAGTAAGCGGTTTCCTTTCGAACATACTCTGCCATAGTTTCCGACATTTCTTCATTTTTTTTATTCATTGTGCACAATTTCTGCTCTGCCTGAGTTATCCTGAGAGCTTCCTCTTCGGCTCGGCCTTGGTGGAGCTTGAGGTCGTCCTGCAAGTCTTTTACCGCTGCAGACATCTGATCTTCCATTTGCTTCCCATCGAGAACTTTGCGCTCAAATTCTTGCAGTTTCAATTCGAGTTCAGCCTGCTTTGCATCTGCTTCCCTGGCCTTCAACTCTGCATTCGAGGCAGTCGTCTTGGCACTTGCCAGCTGCAACTTGAGATCGTCAGTGGAAGAGTTGAACTCTGCAAGTTTATTGCGATTCTCGGCTTTGAACTGCTCAAATTCTTCGAGGACGTTTTGGTGCTTAGACTTGAGTCCTTCGAATTCGTCCAGATTTTTGGCGCAATCTGTTTTGCAGGTTTCCAATTCTTCTAGCTTGTTGCGATAGTCAATTTTGATGCTCTCAAATTCCTGAAGCTTGACGTGATGTGCAGCTTTGAATCTCTCAAATTCTTCTATCTTGTCCTGAAGAAGACGCGTGGAAGCAGTTTCCTGTCGTAGTTCTTCTCTCAATTTCTCAACTTCCTGTTTGATACTTGTTTCTCTCTCTTTGTAATTGCTCATCATTGCTTCGCTCTCAGCTAGCTTTATTCGCAGATGGTCAAGCTCATGCTTTTCTGCTTCAGATGGATCTAAAGCAGTTTGGAAAGTATCGTCAGTTTCGGTGCTTGCATTCTGCTGCTGTGGAACTATGAGATTCGAGCTTAGACTCTTGGCTGAAATGGCCTCCTCCCTCTGCTTGTACTCTACGATATCGGCCTCCAAACGTTCGGTTTTCTTCCGCATCTCAATCAGCTCTCCTTCAACATCTTTCATGCTGTTGGTCCCTTCTTGGCGAATGTGGTCTTCCAGATTTTCCAACTTCTCGACAAGGTGTTTCTCCTTTTGCTTCATTTTCTGGATCAAATCGCTCATTTCTGTCATTTTATCACTTTTGGTTGTGGCGTCATCATTGCCGAGGCTCTGGCGATTCTGTAGCTCTGTTTTCAAAACCTCCAGCTCTCCTAAAACGTGCTGTTCTTTTTGCTTGAACTGCACTATCAATCTTCTCAGGTCTTCGACTTTACTCTGCAGCTCCTCTTGGCATTCTTGCGAATCCTTCAAGTGCTTACGGAAATTGAGATCCTCGCCCAATGGAAGCTCAGCGATGTAAGACTGTTCCTTCTGCCCGAACTCCTGTACAATTCGTAGCAAGGCGTCAATTTTGTCGTGCATATCGAGGTAGTCAACAGGCGCCTCCGGGATGATGATGTTGGTTGTGCTCTTGTAATTTGATATCTCCTCTTCCAAATCGGCAATCTTTTTCAACATTTCGCACTGCCTGGCTTCCCAGTTCTTCACGTCCAGCTCCAGCACTGGGTCTCTACAATTTAGCCTCGCCTTTTCCAGTTCCACAACAAGCAGCTTTTCTTTTTCTTGTGCTTTTTTGATGGTTGCTTTCAGATCATCCACCTCTTGGAGTGTTTCGGCATGTTGCTTCGCATTCTTAGTGAGCTCCTCTATGCGGGAATCTTGTGCTGCTATGCGCTCCAGGTGTGTGGCCTCGCGTAGTTCAAACTCCATTTGTACTATTTGCATTTCCGAGTCATAATCGATGCCACACGTGCCTTGCTCTGATGGAGTAGCAGGAAGCTTGTTGAACAGCTTCGAGAAGTCTTTCGGTCCCAGAGTTAACTCGTGTACGCTTTTGTCACCACATCCCCTGGCGCAGACTTCAAACTTCTGAAAATATAAGAAATGCGATTGAGATTTACATTTTAACGCATCTTTTGCTGAGAAGAATGTCCTTACCGAAACATCCAGTTGCGCGTTATGCTGTTCCAGATAATCGATGCGGTTGTAAGCAGCTTGTAATTGCTGACGGAGCTCATTCTTCACTACGTCGGCATGTTTATGATTGTGTTCATATTGAATTTGAGAATCCTTCAGCTCTACGTTCAGCTTCTCAATCTTCTTTTGAGCCAAGTCCTGCAAAGCACATTTCTTTAAATACAAATGTGGTGATAAATCTTTGCAGACTCTGAAGCGAGGCCTACCAGTAGATTCTGCAATTCTTTTTGAGATTGTATGTGTTCAGTTTGAAATAGCGTCGATGCATCCTGAAGTTTCTGTTCCAGCAGGACAACGACATTTCTTAGTTCCAAGTTTTCCGTGGCTTGCTTGTCGTTGACATCTTTTAGTTTGGATTCGGATTCCAAAGACGACTTGGTGAGGGTGGCTATCCTGTCTTTCAGATTTTTTATCTAGGAAACAATGGCATGTAGTTATCCGTAGAACCTTCATTTTTTTTCTTGTTGATTTGAAAGATTCAGGCGGACATAAATTCCTTACTTCCTCGTCTTGCACAGAATTCTCCTCTTTCAGAAATTGAAAGGTGGTGTCTGCATTTTGACTTTGACGTTTTTCAGCAAGAATCCGACTTGCCCTTTCACTGCGCAAATCAATCTTTCTGCAATTTTAAAGTAAGTTATAATTTGCAGATGAGCTTGGAGTGCTAAAATATGGATACAACATGAATTATTCATTACAGCATGGCAATTTTCTTCGCCAGTTGTGCATTGTCATTGCTTAATCCTTCTACTTGACTTCTAAGAGCGTCCAATCCTGTAGAATCCACTTGTGTAGCAAGATCATTGAGCTGCAATTGATTACAAGAAATCAAAGGTTGTTAATTGCAACCATCATTAACAGGATTTATCCACCATGACCATATCATCTCAGCATCAACAATAGTCAAGTTTGACATCTTACATTTACTTGACATTCTACATCATTTGTCACCACAAGGCACTCGTCAGAAAAGCGGTTCGCAAATCGGACCTTTTTGCCAGGAATAAATTGTTCTTCATCATCGGTTGCATCTTCACTGCGTCTGCCATTTGATTTGATCGCAGAAAGTGTTACTAGAATAACAAATGGCATGCTCGATGATGCACCTAATGCAGATTTGATAAGTAGGGCAAGAATTAAAAAAAGTGAACAAACCTTGAACTGGGGTCTTATTCAATTCTTGAGATAGCATCTTGCAAAGGCGTGGTCCTCCCCAAGTCAGTCTTCTATAATTCTGGTTCGGCTTGGCAATTGCCCCAATTGGAGACATATTCACACTAGAGGTCACGATTCTTTCTGTAAGCTTTTGCAGTTTCTGACCCAACATCTGGTTCTGCTCTATACTCTCTTGCAGTTTCTGCTCCATTTGTTTAAACTCTTGATTTTTCGTTTCAGCGTTGTTCCTCGTCTGTACAGAGAATTTACAATTTGATTAGCTGAAATTGGTAAACATCTAAATTGGCTTTATATTTACCACATACCTTCAGCTCTTTTTGTAATGACTCAATTTCCTTAGTGTAGCGCTTTAGCAGCGCCTCGTCAGAAAGCACTTCGTTAACAGTTGGTTTGTTTCGAACAGTTTTCGCTGTACTTGCAAACTGAAAGAAAAATTGAACTTATACAATTCATGCAAAACGTGAAGATTGTTCGATTCAAAAAATGTTATTCTGCCCACATTTTGCATTTGCAAAAAGTACAAATTATAAATATCATTTCTAGGATGATGTAGGATGACTTACTTGAAGGGTGGAATGAGTTTCCTCAATCATGGCAGGCGTCACTGTGCAAATGATCGAAGTTTTTGCATTTCCGCCAAGCGAGGGTTGCAAAATACGAGTCAGTCTGGAGTCACGGAAGCATATGAACTGACTGATATGAAAAAGACAAATACAAGAGATGTGTTTATATTTCTCATGTTTCCAAGAATATTTCGATATCAGAGGTTCATTATGTTGTGACTTACCCATCAGCTTGGCTAAGACCTTTAATGACTTTTCTCAGGGTGAACAAACTAGTGTTTATGGCACATCCTTCCCTGAATCTATCACCAGTTGAACGGCTCTGACTTGCACGCTCGGATCCTGCCAAATCAACGAGATTCTGAAAAAGAAACAAAGGTATCAACATTTTAAAATTTCCCACTATTTATTAAAAAAAACAATTTTCATAAATCACTCACTAGCTGTGACACTATAACTACATCCTCTTCACCTTCCTGGTTTGATGCACTTTCGACGGTCTGCAAAGCAACTTTTGTTATAAAAGTGAACTACTTCACTTCCCCAATTCAAGCTTTACATTGATTACTTACCAAAGTAAATATTGTATGAGATCTTGAGCTGTTCTCATTGGCATGGGTGCTGCTGTAGGATCTGCTTACTGCAGTATCATAATTTTAACCATTCAATTATTTTTGGGCATTGACTAATTTTATCAGTGCTAAAGGACTCAAACTTACATTCACCCTTTTTCATAATTTTTAATAGGTCTTCACAGTTGTGAACAAATTCTTCTTCAAGATTCTCCACGAATGTTTTTCCATTCTGTCAAATCATAATGAAATGACCACTATGTTAAATGACTGAATTGCATGAAATGAGTGGATTGGACAACTTTGAGATATCATACCATATCTTCCCTGACGTTTCGCTGCCTTTTATCTATTCCGAGTAAATCAAAGACCCTCTCATTGTAAATTTCCATGTAAGAAACTCTAAGGAGAAACCTTCTTGACGGCATCTGAAACACCACGGACAGCACATTTGTAAAATGACCAAGAGAGTCGTAAAGGCAAACAATTCAATTTCTCGATCTTTACAAAACAATTACGTTCTCAATCGCCTCAAACAGCGCATTGGCCACTCTGGGAATCACACCTAAATCGGCGTCTGTGCCCATCATGGTGTGCGTTTTGCCAGACGAGGTCTGTCCATAAGCAAATATTGTTCCTGAAAATCACGAATAGAATGTTAACGAAAGCTTGCTCTGAAACTTAAACTATGCCCTTCTAAAGCAGAGAAGTAGGTACCGTTATATCCCTCCATGACTGCATCCAAAACGGGTTGCGCGACTTCATCAAAAATTTCAGATGATGACGATGTCGAAGGAAATATCCGGTCTATAAAATATGAGGCCAACAAACTGGTTACCAAAATTGCTAGAGCATCTTCAGTGAAACGGTACATTGTTTTTCCTACGCGTTTTTACCAAATGTGTAAGATTTTTTTTGACTGTCTGCATCCAACTGCCAAATCCTATTGTCCTGGACTTTCCAGTGGACAATTTCATTGGACGACTGCTCCCTGGTTGCAAAAAAATATTAGCTTTTTGGCCGAGCATTGCAGACAGTGCATAAACTAAGTTTATAATTAATAGACTTACGTTTTTATCAGCGGCCTCACTCTGATCACCACACGGACGTTATCCATCTTTCCCTAAAACACAAAAATACAAGTTCAATTTGACGATTTTTATAGGACAACAGACTGGAACAATTATTTGGACTCTTCTGTAAGTTCATATTTTGTAGGGTTGCCTTGCATGTCTGTGTAGACGATTTAATAGATTTGTTATACCTACACATTGTGCGAATAACTATCACATAAGGAAATGCAATTACATGATTGCACTTCACTCCCTAATTACTTGGTAACAATTTGTTGGCTAAGGTAATACAAGGGTCATACTGATACCGTATTTTGCACAATGGCAATCTATCGGTACATGTTCCATGAACGTCGTTGAACGACATTATTTCGAGCAGGCCCTGTTTCAAGCCAATTATCAAATCTCTTAATTTGGGACTCACCTTTCTGTGTGTAAAAGTGTCAAACGAACTCCGGTGTGCTGAAAAATCAAAGCTGGTATATAAGGATCCGCATCGCGATGTACAGAAAACCGTTGCACTTGCTATTTAAATAAACCACCAGTGACCCTAAATTTGACGACGTCACACAACATGCTTTGATGATAGCGATGCCACCTAGTGAGCACATTATTTAAAACAACGCAGGATGGCACCTTGCGATTACTGGTTTATTATGCAGCACTAGTTTTGAAAGGCGTATTTCCATTTCATAATTCCAACACAAAACCCATGTGTTTTTGGATTGTCAACGTTTGTTCGTTCGTGCCGTGTTGCTTGGATTTTTATGCTGTTCGTGCAATGTTGTTTGGATTTTTATGCTGTTCGTGCGATGTTGTTTGGATTTTTATGCTGTTCGTGCTCGTCTCCATGGCACTGTAAGTCAATCCATTTTATTTACCTATAAACAAGTATTTGGGTATACATGCACTGTATTTATCACCTGTTGAACACTGAACTGAACATTCATTGATTGCTGTTTTGAGTATATAACAAGAGCGCCAAGTTACCAACGATCTACCTAATATGTACATGTACCACTTTATGTTTGAAAACTCGCTAACATTACATGCTAGCAGTACATTGCAGTTTGCAGTACATGTAATGTAGTAACCCTACATTGAACATACAGTATAGGGCTAGGGAATGATTAGGATTTCAAGGCCATATCCTCCCACCAATACCAGCATTTCCTATGAAGTTTCAATCTTTGACGCCCATTTTATTTGAAAATGATAATTGAATGCACAACCCGTCACAATTAATTCTTGATTTAAGCATTTTTCAGATTATTCCGATTTTATTCTCCAAATGCTATTGGCGTTTATTCTCATTGAAATGTTTTGTTGGTACCGATTCACTGATGGCTGCCAAATTTCTTATTTTTCTCCAATGTGAGGTTTATGGTCCTTGCATTTCCTACATCTCATCACTGATGCACAGCTTTGCCAAATTTCATTTTTCTCCTATGCTGGGTTTTAATGGCACTTTCATTTCCAACGTCTCTTCTGTTTCTTTTTCATCAATTCCCTGCAAAAATTGAACTAGTGTAAGAGATGTTACAGTCTCTGCTCAACCCAAGCAATTTACCATTGCAGAAGCCTTACCGGAAGATACATGCGAGCTCTTTTTCGATCCGAATCATAACCGAGAAAAGCACGATACTTTTTGGGCAAGCTCTTGCACAAATTTTCGATTGGTGGAGATATAAGCCTCGGGTCAAGATCGTTTGGGTCTTGCGGACCTGCGGGATTTTCAAAGTATTACATATTTAATGAATCCGTAAAACACCTATGTCATCACATTGTGCAGTTACACTTGCCTGTCAGTAGCGAAACCACGATTCCAACCAGCATTCCAGCTATGGCCGTTATTACAGTGTACCAAAGTGGAGAAATTGTGTAAAGGAAAAATGAACTGAAAAGATATACATGTACATGTAGGTGTGTAAAACGTTGAAAAAAACCCAGTTTATTTAATGATTTTAGCCACTCTTTACGTTTCTGGTTGTAATCCTAGCATCGCTTTGGCATCTCCTTCTTCTGGTAGACCTGCATAAGTTGTGTTCCATGCTTCTGGTATGCTTGCTGTTGTTTGCAAATTTGTCATGTCCAGTGATGTGAAATTTGTTATCAAAAGGGTTGTGACGTTGCATCCAGCTGATGAAAGAGGAGCATGCAAGGAAGGGCCTTTGTGCAACAAGGACCCTATAGCAGCCCATCCTCCAAATAAAATACCAGCAATAAAACCAGACATTGCACCCTGTAGAAAACCAATAAAGAAATCATGGATGTTTGGCTAACACTGCTTGGAATCATTTTTAAAAAAAATTTAAAAATGATTCCGACTTACAGTCATAAGGGTTTTTACATATAGTTTTCAAAACCCTACTGATTCCAGATTTGGCCAGTAGTTTTCGACAATATTAGCCAAAGTTTGCAAATACTTACCGTTGGATTGGCCCATGGAACTAGGACTCCAAGTGTAAATACTGTAAATAGCGGGCCACCTATGGCACCTCCTATTGTAAAGATGGCCTAGATAGAAGAGGACGTTAAAAACATTTTCAACAAATGATGGCTATCCAGTTTTGTGGTAAATAATTACTGTATGTGAATTGAATTAGTTTACCCTAACAATTCCACCCATATTTGCTGCCAAGCCAACACACGCAATGCACACGACCCCATAGACTGCAGCTGTAGCAAAAAAGAAATGGCATTAATTGTTGTCATCTATTGGTTCTCAATGCATGCAGATTAGCATATTCGCTTCGCTTACCCAACAGTTTGGATATTTTCATCGCGTTTTGATCCGACATTTCTGGGTAGAATGGCTTGATGTAGTCCGTCAGTGTTATTGTTGATAAAGAGTTTAAAATGGAGGACAGAGTGCTTAAATTATAAAAGTAAATGGTTACATTTAAGATATAATTTATAAAACATGGTGATAGTATGAGTTTTGTTAGAAACCTTAACGATGCACATAAAATTCCTGCCACGAAAATTCCTGGAAAGCCTTTGATGAACTGAAGCGTTTCAACAGCAAACAGAGTCACAAGCTACAAAGTAAAAATGTTGAGTGAGATATTGATGGACCACCAAAAATGGCCCTGCCATGGATAATAAGGACAGTGTTTTGAAACTCACTTGATCTCTAGATTCTACGACTCCACTTAGTTTGGGATCGCAGTCGTAGAATTTTGCATACATTGCAAGCCCAATTATGGCATAAAATATTATAAGCCCTTTCCCTATGATTGCCGTTAACCACATTGACCTTCGTAAGGAAAGAAGTTTGCAATTTTAAAATCGGGCTGACATTGTGATGGAATGATCCACGTAATAATGTTGCTTAAATTACCACTTAGCTCTAACGTAACTCGGATTTGATAAATATCGTTGCACGAACATTTGGTTGGCAACTAAGTAATTCAGTCCATAGAATGTTCCACCAACGAGGTAAGTCCAAATGGTGTCTTTGGAATATTCACTCTGATACGTGCTAAGTGCAAATAACATTCGATGCCAATTCATTAATGTACTATTTTTTAAATTGTGTTATTTCGCAAATATGGTTAAACACTTATTTAGCTAATTTATAATTGTCATCTTGTAAATATTTGCTATATTTCAGTAAAGTTCTCGATTTTTACAATATTGGAAAATTGATATTTATATTTAAATATAAAGTCATTAATTTATTAGTCATGAAAAAGTTTAATTATCAATTCACGAATAGCAAATGCTTACTAATTATTCTTACTATATATTTAATCTTTCGCTTTCCTTGGCTCGATTCCAAATTGTTTGGAATCCTCCAACATCATAACAACCTTTGATTAGCACCACAAACAAGGCGCCCATAATAACCAGCAACTGCATTACGTCCGCCCATATCACTGCCTTGATTCCTCCCTGAAATTATGAGATTGACGGAAATGAAAAATCACACTTTCGTAATTCTCCAAATTGTGGGTCAGAACGAAAAATTCCTTGAATCGATAAATTAATGTAGAAAATGGCAATTCTTACCAGGGCTGTGTAAATGATGCAGACTACCCCAATTGAAATCACTGATCCCCACAAGCTCAGTCCAGTAGCTGTAAAATATACACTAGTATTGTTAAAACTTCATACTTTAAAACCGATCTCAAGAGAAAATATGTTTTCAATGGATAGGGAGGAATTAGTTTAATGAGCAATAATTATTTTTATAAGAGCACGACTGCATATTCCTGGCTCTATGACTTGCCTTGGTTGAGAGAAAGGGCCGGGGCATATATAATGCAAGCTGTGAAAAATACCTGTAGGAAAATTTAATTCGTAATTCATACTTCGTTTCTTGAAAGCTGCAAAACTCTACAAATATATTTCATCCTCTGAATAACGAAATGTGGCTTACACTCATTACAGAACTTATGATAGATGCCATCATGCGTAATGTCCTATTGAATCGAAATTCCAGGTACTAGAAATTATTTGAAGAGAAGTTGAACTTATAATGTGCACTCATAACCATATTCTAAAACAAAATTGTGTGCTCGAAATACTGTTTCTTGCATTAATTGTTATTTACTGTGACCCTTCAACTTGAATTGGGTGTTTATTTGCACCCAATAATTTAATAGCATAACATGTCTTGTAATGGTTAGTGCAACTATATTCATGTGCACAATATTGTCATGTGCAGTATTGTGCCCATGACACAATATTTGACTACGACATCAGTTATATATGGTTTTGAGGATGTAAAATCTAACAGTATTCAGTATTCGTAACATTCATAACAGTATTCGTACATGTACATTACCTGAAAGATGCTGCTAATTCCAATGTTGTAATATACTGGCAAATAGAAAATGGCGAATAGACCAATTCCAATAAACTGAGCAGCACTAAGGAACACAAACTGGATCCCAGTCATGTAAATCTCCAGAGGGTATCCTTGCATGGACGTTGGAGAAATAGCGGTGGCCACAGTGGACAGTGCCACAGGTAGAAATCCAATCTGTTTTCCGAAAACCAGAAATTCTTTGGTGTTGGTGGCCTTTTTCACCTTAAAGACATGATAGAAAGCCACCATCGTCGACAATGTCACCATCATGGTGAGGGTGACATAGTCCCAGGTATCTAACGTGGCAGCTGGAGTACCCATCTTGCCAGTTTATCTTCTGCAAGTTTTGTGTAAAATGTTAAATCCAGGCCTATGTTAGGCTGTGGCCTAGATTTTAAGAGTGGAAAGTTGACATTTCAGTCACCAATGTGAATGCACCCACGGGCCACAAGTGACCAGTGAAGCTCAGATTCCTCCTATTAAATGATCACCGAATCATTTTCAGGTTTTGCCAGTCATGGTAATAATCGATTGTTTTCTAGAGATCTTATTGTCATCAACCAACATACAATGCAATTCGAATAGCCTTGCTAGCTGATTTAAGCCACTATCAATTGAATTAAACCCTCCATTTATGGCATCCTGTCTTTTTCCATATTGCGTCCAATGGCAAATGGCGTCAAACGGTGCAGATTATCGTTCTTTTAAAAGATTCAAGTACAATACAATTACTTTTTTTGAAGTCATTCAAGTGGACAATTTTCAAATAACTGAGCAAAGGCTTAGAATCTCGTTATTGATGCAAAGACGTGAAGCAAAGGAGTTAATTTTGGCAGAAATATTTTGAAGAATGCTTCTGATCACAAGGGGTTGAATTCGATTAAATGTCACACACTTTTTATTAGTATGACCGACATGGAGTTTGCAACACAAATAAACCAAGTATTAAACATAATCAAATTCTTGTGATTTTAGATAATGTGCTTATTTAGATTTTATTTCCAGTGCATCGCTCACTGAAGAGTGAAATGTGGTTCACATTTTGTATTTAAAAAATATGCCTTATGCAAAGTCAGTGAAAATAATTGCCAATCTGCAAATAAAATATCCTGCAATATGAGGCTAAGCTTTACTGATTAAGTGCTCTAGTTTTTTTTCTCGCTATCAGAGCACCAGAAATTAACTAATACATGTAGCAAATAAACATCGTTTAATTGAAGTGATGATAACCCTGACTTCATTTACTTCGTAGCTTAAGTGGGAATTTCCTGCGTAGACATACTAAGTTTTCGTATAAAGAAGTATTTAAGTGGTACGTGGCCTGAGCTTCTGTGTATAATTTTAATAATATTCAGCTTTGAGGACATGTCATAATAGAAATCAGGAAGGTAGTTTCATCAAGTGATTAAATCGTCCAATGGTATCTGCTTAAAATAAAACGAAACTGAGCTGTGAGTGAAGGCAAAAAATGGCTGACATGATTGCCATTATTAACCTGACAAGACTAATTGCAAACAATCTCTTATATTTTATCAGTATAACAATCTTTTAATTTCCTTCGTTTAATTTCTTTCGTTGAATTTTATCAGTATATTTAAATTAAATTTCTAATTTTATACTGATGATATATAAGAACCATGTAAAATATTTAAAACGCATGTGTATTAGACGTAATACTGCTTGACTATTCATTACGTTGGAACATAAACGATCTATCATGATTTCTGTGTTTGATTTGAATAACTTTTAGACTTTTTCATATTGCTTTAATCGGCTGACATTTGCCAGTATTAAAGCTTCCATAAAACAATTTCCTGCCTTTATCATCGATGGTTTTAAAAGGCGACCTAATGATAGGTAATTTTGTGAATAGGTAATACATTACATTCGCTTATTAGTTTTGTGGCACATCATTTATTTTTTCTTTAAAAGTAAACACCACGACCAAAAAATAGTTTTAAGTTTGCTGGTTTACCCAGAAAGGACATGTTTTATTTGTTTGATTTATTGCATCAATCTTCGTCTACCTTAAGTGGAAGTTTTAACTTTACCAGATCTTCGGATTCAGTTATGTTGTTGTTATACTTGAAGTTGCCATTCTGTAAAAAGGGTACATATGTAAACTCTACATATGTAAGGTTCATCTTTGTGTGTGGGACGAGTAGTTTTACGAGGATATTTAAGAATAACTAGACTCCAATTTCGAACTTACTTGTGTTGTCCACATTCTGGCTTTTACTTTCTGTGATTTGTACCCAAGAAAATGGCGGATTTTTTCTGGCATCCCTCGAAAGAGGGCTTCGACTGCCGGGGATATTAGTCTAGGATCAATTTCTTCAGGGTCTTGAATACCTGCATTGTAATGAAGACATGTATAAACTTTTGAGCACTTGTGGTTATCTTCACAATTTGCTTGACGCAAATACCTGTAATTATAGATATTGTCATTCCTACAATTAAGCCCACCGTTGCTGTAACCGCACTGTACCAGACTGGTGAGATGGTGTATAAGAAGAATTCACTGATGTTTGAAATTCAAACGTTAATCTTCAAGGGTTTATCACAATAAAGTTGCTAGCCCCTAAAGATCAACTTACTTATTTAAAGGATAAAGGATTGTCTGCTCAACTGTATCCAAACTGGTTGAATTTGCAGTGGCATTGGACCAACCAGTTGCATTAAACATGTCCACAGTTATGGATGTGTTGCAACCAGCACTGGAAATTGGGGCTGTAGGAGGGTGTGCAGCGCTCATAAGAGAACCCACTGTGGCCCATCCACCAACGAAAAGTGATGCCAAAAATCCACTCATTGCCCCCTATTTGATAATACACTAT
>JAQFYZ010001483.1:0-23080 GCA_034695085.1 Cylindroiulus punctatus
TACAGCGTGTTCCCTTTAGATTTTAAAAATTTACCCCAATAGACTTTTTTGCTCACCATACCGTCCCCTATCGATCCCCTTACTTAATTTTGAATTTAGTGGATTTTTCAAAAAAAAAAAATTTTCACAATCGTTTTTTTGTGTTTTTGCGTGGTTTTTTGTGGTTTTTTTTTCAAAAATCGTGTTTTCTGACCCCTATGACCTTATATCCAGGTCGATGCTGTTCTTGGATTTTCCGTTCCTGGAAATCCGAAAAGTGTTACGTTGGCACTTTAATATAAGAGGATTGGTTGCAATCTAAACTAAATTCTCCAGCTATGAAAAAAGCATGTATTTACATGCATGCCCTGCTTCGCTGTAGACACTACAAGAAAGTACGTGGGCTTATCATAACGGCTCGTATGCTGGCAGTGATTGCCTGATGAAAGGGGCAGCTAAATATTTTTTATTCACTGTGCTTCTATCCAACCAATTAGTAATTATAGCATTTGTTTGCCCACGTGACTTTATAACTACCTACTGTATCTACCGCCAAAGCGCGAGCTTTTATCCGCGCACCCCTTAATTTCCTGAAATTAGAAGGCTACGATGACTGTAATCTGCTTGCAGTACATGTGCTTATTTGTAAATATTGAATTACTGCAGTGCATGCTTTCAACGTGCATAAAAAGTGCTAAGCAATATACTAGTATCATAGTGTATGGCCGATGTCTTATACTATAATTTCTGATGCACTAAATTAGTGGGTGCTCCTCCCTCTGACATGTTACACTTGAATTGTGATACGATCAAGGTCACGTTTCGGTACTAAGAATGCGGCTTATAGGCATAACGTAAGTCAGACGAGAAGTTAGATTCAATCTTCGACTTGTACTTTTCATCAGGTATCTTTAGATAGACTACCTTGGATGACCCCTAATTCCTCGCCGCATGTACAACCCTTTCCCCTTACCGTTAATGCATATTTATTGGGTGGACAATGACATTTAAATACAAGGTGAACTCCTGATTTGTAGACAAGGGTAGTGTTTGTTGTATCAAATTAACCACAGAATGACTCGCACGTCTGTTAACTTATGAACTTATTGGACAGATTCATGCATTCACGTGCATACAACTTGATTCCAACAATACGCGGTGTGCATCGATCATCACTGATGTTCTTCGAAATAAGATAACGATATGCAAGATGACCTTTTGAAACAGTAATGTAACAAACATGATTATGCGCTTCCTCTGTTTAACATGCTTTCTTCGCTGCCATTTCTCAGGAATCTGAAATGGAATGGATGGAATACACAATTCTGATGGATGAACGCCAACAAACAACTGTTGTTTGACCTATGCTAATGTGAACAACGTACATAAGTCATAAGTCAACTTTTTGGATATCCATAATCTTAAATCAGTACCCCATGCGCAAAAAGCTTACATCTGCTTTCGCTAATTTCCTGGCCCGTCTTGCATTCTTGTATGGTGTGTTAAAAACAGTTGGAAACAACGCCCCCAGGTTTCATTGTGTTTTTCTGTTCACGAGTTACGTATTGCCATAAAATCCTCCTTTAACATTTACATATAGTTTAGTTTTATTTATGCTTACTTCTTACCGCATTGTTTCCTGGTTAGCTCGTGAACATCTTGGAGCTAAAGTCTTGTCACAAGTTATGGCGGTTAATTATGCATTTCTTGGGGGAATAAATTTAGTAGACTTAATTTGCAAACATGTATAATGTTTCGGCAGCGACGTTGAACTTGATCTTCAACGTGTATACGGTGATTATCTGGTTTTCGCGGTAGTCAAGACCGTTATGCTGGGAACACCGTCATGGTGTTGCCATAATTATGTTAAGTCTAGCACGGATTCTCTGAAAGCAACGCTGTTTACAAGCATACGTTAAGCTACCTTCATCTAACCAAGTCGCGCATGCATACGTATTTTATATGCCTTTAATTGGCTTAATAATGCCTGATTTGAGAATAGGCTTGTGGTGGTTTGATTCATAGCACGTCGAATCAAGCAAGGTTTAAAATCGCTGCAAACAGTTTTTAAACATTTTTATTAGCTTATTTGGCAATTAATACTTGCATTTTGTCATGTTTATATTGTAAACAATTTCCTAATAACCGACTTAACAAGTGCACGTTGGTATCTTTAAAGAAAGCCGATAGTAAATACGGTGTCCTCTGAACCTGACAAATGGGAGCGAGGACGCCTAACGTGAATACCTTATATTTAATATTAAATAGCATTGGTTTCGCATGTTTGCATTTTACATTGTAACGACGTAAGGTGAATATTAATAGCTAGTCCTTTTCTCTATCTCGAATTGGTTAATGCATGGTTTTTACGCTCGCCATGCCTTATATCAAGCAGGTGCTGTGGACGATGACAATAAATCACTTCTTGAACTCTCTCTCCCTGTTTAAAAGTTGGTTCAAGGGACGGCTGTATCTAATTATTAATGTTTCATAAAAAACATAATTTTAAAATCTGTTTGTTTTTGCCTTGGGTCTAATTCGTAGCTATAAACTGTAACAGCTTGTGTGCGTCGGAGTCTGATATACGTTTCTATTACATGGTATATGTAAGTTTACATACCGGAAATAAGCAAACAACGTTTTTGTCTATTGTTGCTTCCGAAGGCACTATAATGAATGTTCAAAAACTACAGAAAACGCCTTGTTATTCCCACTTTTATTGCCACTAGAAGTTTTATCGAACCCTAGATGGAGCCTTGATTCCTGAACTCGAGCATTTTTTATGTTTTGATAAGTTCGCCAGCACACCTGACCCGTCAAACCACACCATGACTCTGATTAAGTCACAAGTTTAATGGAAAATTCCATCAGCTGCATTGTCCTGATTAGTTCCTACGATCCGGGGCTGGTTCTTACGTATGAGGTTCAAGTTTCTGCAAACTTTAAAATTCTAACTGATCAAATATATTCATGTTATTGACTATATCCGAAAATAAGCTGTCCAAAATTTCTTGAAACATAGCATCTTGGAGGTTTTATCTTCAATAAGTTTGCGTTGAAGATTTCCCAAGTATGCGGTGCGCAGGGTTCACCGCATACTTGGGAAATCAGGAATACAAACTAAAATGAATTTACTTTAAAAAAGTCATGAACATTAAAAAAATAAATATTACATTTCACATATCATAATTGGGAAATGACATTTTCAATTTAAGAAAATTAATTTGAATTGGATGTTTCTTTATGGAAATTTGTGTTCGATCTCCTGTTTATATAATAAATATATGCTGTACAGTATGTATCATTGTTTACATTAGCATCCATCATATTTAATGCATTTCAGTGGTCAGGGTGGTCAGGGAAATTTGATGGAAAAGTAAAGGATGTTGAAAATGTATTCGTTTGGGGAACCTTAATTGAACTATCCATATCTTAATGATTTCGATAAACAACAATTCCACTTGATTATAAATAGCACATTTTCACAACAACGTTTCTTTTATGGAAGACCCCAAATATTAACCTGTGAATGAAGCACCTGAAACGACATAAGATCATCGGGGTTACGAAGACATTATATTATACTGTAAACGTGGCCGCCTGAAGAGAAGGCTAAATTGTGTGCTAAAATGGGACTCGTTCATGCTCTACATAGCTTTAAGTTATTATTTATGTATAATTTCGAGCTTCCTCATAGTTTTACTAAATTGCGTTCTTGTTGCAGCGCACGAGCTCCAACAAAGCTTTTATCGAGTTCGGCTAAGGCGCTTAATTAAACGGTAGTTTTTCATGTAAAGAAATTTACGAGGTAGCGGTCATAAAATACACCTTTAAATAAATGGTGCTTGTAATGTTCGAAACGTGTTAGGATCAAAGGTGAACGAAAACGAGTGATTGATATACTTAGTTAAAAGCAGCAAAAAGCCATCAGTGTAAAAATAATACATCAAGTAGATAAGTAGCTCTGCATGCCTCGGCCAGGACAAACAAAGTCCACTTTGTAAGCACCTTGAAATATGAATTTTAATGCACAATTAATTTTTCATTTGTGATTTCATTAGACTCTCTCCCCATATCCCGTTCTGAAAAATTCTGGAAGCTTAACTAACTTCCAGTGGAATGCAGCTACAGAACAACCATAAACTCGTAATTTCCTCTGTAAAGCTAATACAGATTGTGCAGACATTAAGATACCTTTAGCTAAGTAGACCATGTATATCAATCTTTTAACCTATCTTGAGGTGACTTGAGAATATTTAGGAGGTTTTGACTGAAGTCATATCCCAAACTGAACAAGTTAAAGTCGCTGAAAATAGCCATGTAAACAACTTAAACAAGCTTAACGTGAGATTGTACGTGACGTCCTGTTTGCTTGTTTGTGGTAAATCTAAGGCCAGATGCAGCGAAGCTCCCCAATCCACTATATCAGGTGCAATTGGAAGGCTATAGGGGGACATAATTGTTATGCTGCATCTGGTTTTAGAAACCTCAGATGGATCACACTTACATGTATGTTCAGTTGCTATCATTGCATCACCTGCAATGGGATTATGTGAAGAAAGCAGTTTCTTGAAGAATTCTTTAATTATTCGCCGACCTTTAACTTAGCAATTTAAGGGATACTCCTCCAAAATTATATCCTAACCCAACGGCGTTTAGTGTTTTCAACTTAGTGCAAAATATCTGAAATGGGTGCGTATACGGAAACATTGCACTATCTTTTAACCACTTTTAACCAAATTAGCTGGCCGGTAAAATATCTTGTGCAATTAATCGATTTTTCCAAAAATCAACAGAAGTAAAAAAAATAGTAGCCTATAGCAGTTTGGCTTTGACACGGTGTTGTTTTATGGCTTGATAAAATAGCTTCGAGAACATCCCAAAATCGGCGATAAATTACTTTTTTACCTTTTGGCCAGTACGCCGTTTTTTTCTGGAAAATAAAAGATCCTCTTAGACGGCCACTGTCGTTACTCTTGCTTTTTTGGCGTTGTTTATTATCTTAGACAACCATTATTTATTCATAGGAAAAACTCTTTTGGCGAGTCCTCACTGATTACTTTCTGAAGTGTGAAGCCGTTAAGATTAAGATGGTGTAAGAAAGCTTTGAGGAAAAATAACACATTTTCAAAAATAAGTAGCTATAATCTCCGGACTCGTTAGCAAAGCCCCCTTTTTGTCTGATACATTTACCAAAACTAAATTATGAAATATCATTATGTGGATTCTGCCATGTTGGGACATGGACAACAGCTAGGTAAAATCTGCTTTTGGTGTTCAATAGGGACATTTTTGTTTAGTCCATGAGTGTTTCGACCATTTTCATTTGTGAAAAGGACTTACCATACACTCTTTATAAGGGTTGCGGTGTGCCAACATACATGTGCATGTGCGCGTCTACACTATTACAGAACGTGTTACATAGTAACTTGTTTCAAAGTGGAAGAAATGTTCTCTGTAACATGTTGTTAGATAACATTTTGGCTATACTGGGATATAGTCAAAAGTTATATCTGACGTTATATACATGTAGCAAGCTGTACAACTAAATTACACTGTTTTGTTACATACAATGTACATGTAGTGTTGACATGCTTTTAGACTTTGAGATAATCTTTTGTTGGTACAGTGTATCACAAAACCTTTCTTTTATCACATGTCATAAAAATAAGTGTGGCAGAAAAATCAGTTTGGCCATCATCACCTTGTTTGATAGTGAGGCTCAGCTTAATCTCGATTAAACATGATATTTGCTCTCAATGAAAGCTGTAAACCTCAGTTAACTTTGTTCACAGCGTTAATCTCGATGTTACCATAGAATTACTGATCGCCGCATGACTTGAAAAGCTTATCATTAGTGTGTCATTAATTCCATTTATTTTTCATAATCACTGACGTGATGCTGCGCAAAATTTTATCAATTTCTGATAAGGCAAACTGTCTTTATCAGCGCCCCAATGTCCCAAAAAATTCTGTTGTTTTGAAATCACGTTGACACTGGTTTCGGCGACGGATTCGACAACGGATTCACTGTTGAAGACAGTTCAGTGATTCGCACTTTCTTGTGGATTATAAACGAACAATTTTGCGCAAAATCAACGAAATTTTGAGCTGCTGATGTGTGTGTGCCACGATTGTGTTCGGTATATCGCTAAACACCTGAGGATTGAAAAATCATATCCGAAGTTCATTCATCGACGCTGCCATGTTTGTTGAAGTATTGTCGCGATTAGGAACTAACGTCCATTGACAGTGGATGTAACACCAGTATTGATTCAGTCAATTATTTATTGGGGGCGTCAAATTGCGACATAGTTAAGTAGCAAAAATATAAGGCATAATCTAAAATCGACCTTCACTTTCTTATTTATTAAGATAAAATGTATTAATTTAAAGATTATTTTAATGCACAGCCAATAAATCTGTCAAAACTTAGTTCAACAATTCTGAAAACGAAACCAATTTCTAGTTTCTTTAACAGTCGTTCCAACTAGTTTTCTCACTTTCGAATTCAAAAAGATAACTGGATTTAATGTTTTCAAATATAACTGCACTAAAATTAGGCCAAGCGGCGAATTCCTCGCTCATCACAGTTTTAATTCGTTAAACGTTCTCTAAAACTTCGGGGGAAAAAATCCCTGTTTCTAAAAATTCAGAGCTCTGTACCGCACATTGACCCCCTTCGAGAGCTTCACTTTGCGGGTTTTCACTCATAAGACGAAATAGCTGAGAAATGAATCTAATTAAGCAAATTGGCGAAATTTTCGGTATTTTTGGACTTTTCGCTATCTAGTTTTGTGGTGTTGCATCAGTCGACCCCGTAAGGTCATGCCTTTCTTCTGTCAGGGGGATACGTCGAAGGAGCTGCCCAGCCCCTTGACCACTTGCTCGCTGGGCAATTTGAAGGATTTGAAATATTTGAAAAAATGCGGCAAGGTGAGCCAGACTGTCACGGACGGAAGGGGGGCGACTTGCTTGCACTACGCCGCCCGGAGCAACCAGGTTGAGATTATGAAATTCTTGGTCAAGAATTGCAAATTTTCGTCTCATGTGAAGAATAAGAAGGGAGTCACTCCAGTCCATGACGCTGCAGCCCACGGGAGTTTGGACGCTTTGCAATGGTTGCTCAAATTGGATAAAAAACCGAAATGGGAGAAGGACGACGAAGGAATGACGGTGTTTCACCTGGCTGCAAAGTAGGTTAATCCTGTTTTTATTTGAGGCATTATAAATGATGCCGTGTAGTTCCTGTGTTGCGGGGAAGCCAACGAGCGCCTTAAAATGTGTTGTACAGTACACAGTGCGAGTGGTTGTGGGAGTTGCACAGTTTGCATGCAGATATCTTAATCTAAGCGAGCGATGCATCTGAACCTGATTTGCATCGCTTTAATTGACTTGAGTATGCTTGATTTTAGAATCAGCAGGGGTTGGTTTGATTTAAGGCTTCACAAGCGAGCACGTTTAATCACTGTAACGGCCAAAACAGTCTTAACTGAGTTAAAAGTGAAACCATTCCATATGATACATGTATGCTCGTGTACTTGCAACAATGAGGGTTATTTTATCAAGATTATAGGAACGTGTCAATTCACCTGTCACATCAATTTAGCTTAATTTGATATGCTCTATTGCGATTACATAATGTCATTTATCACAAACTACATTGAACATGCACTTTGCTGACTTGAGGTATGGTATTTAATCATTGCTGGGACAACAGCAATTTGCATCCTCACATACTGCATATGTTTGGTCAGAAACTCATACGAATTTTTTACGAGGAATGACATCGTCGATTTGTGTATTGTTATTAACACTGAGCATTCGATTGATCGATCTTGTTGACGATTTCCAAAAAATAAAAATTAAAAAATGATTTGCAAAATCGGCCGAAAACCAGATCTTTTTATAGCTTGTTAGCAAACCTTTAATTTTTCTCTTATAAAAAGAAATATCAACCGCGATAAGATTAGCAGGGGCGAATGATTTGAAACAGGAATTTCCTATAATTAAAATTGATCTCAAATATTCCATTTCCACGTTCACGTCCTTGTCGTGTGTTTTAAACCAAATATTGGAACAAAAAATCTGGCCAGCCAGCCTTGAATCTAATTTTAATTCCGAGTTGATAGGTTAATCATTGGTTATCGAAGGATTTCTACTTAGGCTTATCTAAGTTTTCAGTGGTCAACTGACCCACGATTTTTGTATACAGTTTTATTGTGCTCCTGTTTGCAATGGGGAAGGTACGCTCTAGTTTTGAGGTCCACTCCTTTTAGTGCACCGAGTTCGGTGGGAAATCTCAATTATCAAAGGATATATTCGTGAGTGATATTCGTGCATTCCACAATGGATAAGACATACTCGAAAATAATCGAATTCGATGGAATTGGGAGTGTTGGCAAGAAATTTCGCCACTATCTAATACGATTTGGACATGGCATGGCCAGTCTGATCAAACGAAGGTGAGTGATGGAAAATACCCCAAATGGTCTAACGGTTAGCTTTTTACTCTAGCTCCATCAGGAATTTTGTACAGTATATTTTATCGCCCCACGTTGATGATGCAATTTATTATCATACCTACATGTACGTTAAATGTAAATTAACGCTATGTGCATTCGTAGGCCTAGAAGTAATCGACCTGCAAGGTGTTTTTAAACGTGCATAACTCCTTTGATCTGAAATATGTGTAGGCGATTTGCTTCTTGGAAATTAAACAGGAAGAGCGTTCCTTTCCAGAGGCATTTTCTATTCAGGAGGGTAATTGGTGGGTCAGTCTCTAGCTGGTGGCTTAATGAGTTCCTATTAGGCTCAGCTTCATGCGAGATGTAATAACAGATTTTGTTCCATTAACGATGGACACCATTTCATAGTTAAAACTTGATTTTATCAACTGCAAACATCTTTTGACAAAGACACAAAAACGTCATTAAGCCAAATTGGTATTTATTTAGACGTTATTGTTGTTTAAGTGTGTCTTAGGAAAATAATTTAATTATACCATTATTAGCATAACTTGTACGCGTTGTAAGATTTTGTTAACGTATACTACAAAATACAGTTACATGTAAGCGCTAACGAGCTTTAACCCCGTTGCACCAAGTCACGTGTTGGTTTACATTGATTTTCTGTAAAGCCTGTTACCTGATGGTGACGTGTTACAAAACACCCGGAATCCTCTTATTGCAATGACTTTCTTGCAATGCTTGGTTTCAGGAAATTAAGGTGCCTTGACTCAAATCATCCATGCATGCAGAATCCCAAATCCAAGAAGATTAAAGCCAAGTGAAGTATGTACAAAGGGTTTATATGGGGTGAACATGGTGATGACGAAATTCTCGTCATCATTTATCGAAAAGAAAAGAATCAGTTTTTTACTTGCATTTCGCTGTAATTACCACTTCGATCTACCCACAGCTCACACTGTGATTACAATATTATTCAAATGAGATAGTCTGCTCATCCATAATAACGTTGTCAAATAACAGTACTTGTGAAAGTAGAGGAAAAGGTGATCCGTAGTATGCAGGTTCGATATTCTCAATCTGCGAGATGAATGAACATCCATCTTACCTAATTTGTTATTATTTTTTAATCGACTTATCAGCACTTAACGCGTTGTTGTCTGCCTTGTTTTTTGACACAACGGGGTATCGCAACTTGTATCTGAGTCTGGTTTTAACGACAGCATTTTTGCCATCATCACTGCTGTCAACCGCTGCACCTCACGCACGCCGTTAACAGCCATGGTGAAACATTTCAAATTAGCCATGTTATGCTGGTATGCTCCAAGTTATTATGCAGTATTATATGGACTGAAGAATGTCTCGGAGGTGTTCGTGCTCGTCAATTACAGCCTCAATAACTATCGATCTTCACTACTGACTGGCCTCTTAATCGAAAACGTTACTCAAAAACAACAGGTGGATGTGAACTTTTAACCCGCTCTTCGCTAACATTTGCCTGCCAAGATTGATTGGACTCATTTCGCCGAAATGATTTTCGGTTGCTGTTTTTTTCGAGTTAAGCCCTTCTTTACTAGAGAGCGTGAATGATAGGACGCCAGCCTTCTGTGCAGTTACTTTAAAAGACTTGTTTTGATCGCCGTTTTAGATGGGGTCAAGCCTATAGGAATCTGTCGTAAATCTTTAAATGCCAATGCAACCGAAGTGGTCATTTCATTATCAAACGATCTGTTATGTACAGTGGCCTCCCTTTCATCCAAATTAGGATGTTGATTTTAAATGGCTTTTGTAAAAATCGTATACGGAAGTCTTCTCCTCTATTTTACATGTCAGCTATTGCTATGAAATGGTGCGGTTAATCCATTAAACTCTTGAATTACCGCAAGTTGCAAGTTTGTTTCAAGATATTCTGTACCACTCAAGATCCCAGTAGTCTTAGATGGGTCACACGAGCAAGGTGCCGTTCATGTATTACTGTTAAAATAGCTTTATTTCCACCACCATTCCTCTTTGTGGTATACAATCTTGGTGAACACCCATCATTTATAACGTTCTCTGTGGTACTAGGTTATCTGCCATCAAATCAACCCCGTTTAAAGTAGGTTTTTATCAAGACGTTTTCTGCCCCACCCACGATTTGATGAGTTCAAAACGTGCGCGAATAAAGTTGCGTTATCATAACGTGTCATGAAGAAGAAGAAAAAATACTCAAGATTTCGTTTGTCATGACCTCTTTCCACCCCCGCAATTTAGAGGTCACTACTGGTGGCTTACGCATCTTTGATGGAAGAGGTGCTTAACATCAGGTGCCTACTTAGCAAAGTGTGCAGGTCTTGTGCAGCCTTACATACTGCAGTATGATGGACAATGTTAACCGTACTAACAGTTACCTGAACCTATTAAAACTACACTGTAAGTTGATCGTGGAGATTGGGACAGCAGTTAGGACTGTTTGCATTTCTCATTGACATGAACCGTATTCAGGCATTGAGTTTTTTCCTTTAATTACATGTAAATGTTTGTGATGACAACTTTTTTGAACGTCCCCGTATTTATTTATGCATTTGCATTTTTAATTTCCTGGAAATGTCATGGAATTTAATATACCACATCCAGTAGACACCGTACAAGTGTTTAAACTCATTTTCTAGGAAATGCCTCGATACGAATGCAAATCAGCTCACGTATTTCTTGTTTTTCAGTTATAGTCATAGTTAAGGGAACATACACGGTGATAAATCCGCGCCTTTCTAAATTTATTCAGCAAGGTTATTATCACCTACCGACTACCGACCATGCATATTAAACGTGATTTGTTTTAACATTTCCTTAAACGATGTTGACTAGGAACATTTCCTTAAACGATGTTGACTAGGAACATTTCCTTTCCTCTGTTGTGTTCATAAACAGCCACGGGGACATTGAAAAAAAAACAGGGGCTTGTGTTGATAACTAAATTCTGACACATGAAAATTGCTTATTGTATTTGGTTATTCCATTTACCAAACGCTGTCACTTGAACGTTGACGTGGGGCCTGGCTTTTATCGAAATAAATGATACTTCAACCTATTTTATAAATAATCAAATTGGACCAAACTGCACGTGTTGCGTATTCAATCTGAAGTTCTAGTCACGTTGTCGAGTAGGCTAAATCAGGTTGTGTAGCGAATTCAATACCCAATCCGCCTGTTAGAAAAAAATGTGCAAAAAAAACTGAAATGTGTTTTAAATTTAAGGCAACCGTGGTCAGTGGTAAAGCGAGTCTAGTAATGCCATCTAGTTCTTATTTTACACAACTCAAAGAACATTTTTTATGATAAATTTAGTTCTGCATCTTAATACCTAATGTATTTTATATCCTTGTCCACGAATCTTAATGAATCCGTGAATCTTAATAGACGTACGTTATCAATCGAAATTAGAGAATATTCGCAGATGGTTGACTAAGATGGTCATTTAACCGTTATCTATCTAATGATCTGTCTTATGAAATGGCATCTTAGAATTTATTTTCTTACGCTTAAATAAGATGTCATGAATGACAAAATACAAAAAATGATAAGGTGAAAGCTAGCAAAACTGACTGAAACCTCGTTTGAAAATCACCGACGTTTTAAATGAGAAAAATCTAGGCAAGTAGTCAATTGAAGCCTTGAAAAATTTGCATACATGTAAATTATACAGCCAGCAATTTGGATAACGTCTTGTTTTGAGGTCTGTAGCCAAGAGTGAAAACCCAGAAAAGGTTCTTTAACCTTTTCGATTGCTTTGTAATTTTTATACGCCTTGCATGCGTTTTTGTTGCTGTAGTTAATTTCATGATACATGCACTTTCCCTCTATTATTTTGCACCCTCTCAGGCCTACGTAATTAAATAAGGGTGGAATAACAAGAATTATGAAAAATGTTCTGTATTATGAATCATCCCTCGATTCGAGTCTAGATGAGACGTTTTCAAGTTTAAAAACTGCTTTGGGTCCCTCTGGGCGGGGTATTATAATTCAATTTACACGAACTGGTCTCCTCACTTGAAAGAAAATGTATTTTATATTCCTCATATGTCGTACAAAGGTATAAGGAAAGATGGTCATGAGGAATTTGAGTGATTATTGTAATGAAGTTGATTCACCTTTGAGTGTCTTTTCATGTGCTAATATTTTCAGCTAATACACGAATGTTTAAAGTTGAGCCATTATACATGCGCTCTGCATAATGTCCAGTTTAAATTCCTTATACATGTAGTATCAAATGTTTTTCGGGTGGTCTGTGGCAACAAGCTCCTATATGTGAATACACTGGTGTTGAATTTCATATTTGATTTTTTTTTGCACATATGGCTGTATGTTAGAACGAGTTTTATGATTGCTAATGAAGTGAGTGATACAGTATATATATAGACTGCACCACAAATGGACGAATACCTTGTATTTACAGAATAGTCAATGACTTAAGAATGCAAAACTTTAAATAAACTTATCTGATACTTTATGCTATGGCTAACGTTGGGATTGAATCCGCAACAATGGTGGGAGTATGCATTTATCAAGTTTCTATTTATAAATTCTATTTAAAATAAAACACCATATAAACATGAAATTCCATTATTCTAATACGGAAGTTTTCTGATCGAGCCTCGACTTTGTCACATTTAAGTTGCAGAACGATGCTACATATTGTATAGAATTTATTCCACATTATATGCGTATTTTGCATTGCGCTATGATAGCTTTTTAACACCTACATGTACATGTATAGTATGTATTTCGTTTTTTATAAAAAAGGTATTACTTTTTTCACGCCCAAGCATCTGTCAAACAAATGGTTCCTATTCTCAAAAAGTGGGTTAAATATCTACCTGTATATTTGACGAAATTTCTTTGAGAGTGAAGAATTCTTTGTTATTCTTAGAACTCAACCCTCTCCCTGTACTTGCATCTCCATACATTTTTTGTAAAGTAACTTGCGCTGGACTTCTGAGAGGTACCAAAAGTACATGTACAGTGTATAACTGCGCAGTCTGCGCTGTTAGTCAAACACAAGAATTGATGGTATGCGAGATTTCAAAGATATCCAGGTTGTTCAACTTAGTTTTTTTGTAAGTTTGGTCGTTGTAAAAATGTGGCCGACCTGCATTTGGGACCTCTGACGACTTTTGTAATTTGACTGACTTTTGAAACATGATCACAATGTTTAACGTGACGTCTATAGTATTTCTCTTATGCTAACGATTCTACATGTATATATGAACAGCATACCCCCATTTCATTGTATAAAGCTAGTAATTAACTACAAACTTTTGCTATACAATACATGTACTTGTCTTCCGATTACACGTGCTAAAGATAACATGTAATAAGTGTTTTGCGAATTAGATGATTACAGGTTGCAGGCTGACGTAACGCACTGCACCGCGTGTACGGTTGTACATTGTACTAGCTGACAATTATATTATCTCCTCATTAATCTTTCATCTTGAAGCTGATTGGATTTTATTCACTCCCACCTCCCATTAAATTACATCATTTGTGCGTCTGCTTGAGTGATTTCTAAATTCCACTTCCTTTATCCGTACGATCACGATGACACTTCATTACAAAATAATTAAATGCGTCATGATATCATTGCAGTAATGACCCTAAATATAGACTACTGTATATACGAGCGTATCCATTGTGATGATATAGAAAAATCATGTTTTACGTTCGTAAAGGTGCGTCTACCGACTACACTACGTAACAAAACGATTTATATAACAAGGTTATGCAACATGTTTGAGAATGCGAAGAACGTTTTATATAACATTTCTTGTTATATAGCAATAATCACGTGCCTGTAAAGATCAAAACACGTTGTACGAAATGTTTGGTGGTACACTGGCAAACTTTGTTATAATACATGGATATCAATGACGCTGAGACAAAAGTGCGAATGCTCATTGGATATGTCACAATTCAATTAAACGTTTGACAGCATTTACAATTACTACTTAGGTTTTGCACAACTTGTAACATACAGTTACTGTACAAGTTTACAGTATGTAACAAGTTATACTAAATAAAATGAGAATTTACACCTTTTTCTAGCTACTTTTATATTCATTTTTAAAAACAAGTTTACTGTTGTAAACGTGCCAAGACATGTTATACAACGCCTTTAATCTTTATGACTCTTTATAAATAATTTAGCCTGTGACGTGCTATATAACGATCTATAACGTCATGTTATAAAGCAATTCTTTTTGTTATTAAAATGTTCGATAACTTTGCTATGTATAAAATGTGTTGTTATGGAGTCAATTGGAATTATACGAGAAATGTATAACGTTATTTATGTAAACAAGTTGTAGAACACGTTTAAAAATATTTATATTACACTGTTTTGTTGTATAGTGTGGCCGCACCTTTAGATGAATAACGAGAACGTGACATACTCAAATTTTTTCATTCGCTACACTGTCTGCATGCATTACATGTTTAGGCAAAAGGAAAAGTTTGGAATTTTCTACCTGTCAATGGCCTAACATTGTGATCCCATATAGAATATTATTCCAATCTAGGCATTCTTCTATTATCTTGGCCAATTTTTTACTGTCATGTTGGTTGTCACATTGCGTGTGTGCATATACATATACTGTATCTGATTGGTTTGGGGGCATACAGCTTTGTATCGTCAGGCCCAACCCAAATATACACCCCAGTCCTGATCTTCATAATTATTCTACTAGACGGTCAGGCTATTATTGTGGGCGGATGCAATGTAAGTAATCTCAGGATCTCAGATGGCTGCAGCGCAGAATTAATTCACACTTTTCCTCTTCATGCAGATTTGTCGAAAACAATTCATAGTTTATAACGTGAAGAATTCGGTGGTGGCATCCAGGGTTAAAAGTCGGATGGGCCATTTTGTATTCATAATTAACGGTTGTTGACCTGCATGTATGCGTGACAATGCTGGGTGTTTCAAGGTGAAACATAAGAGCACGCAAATGTACGTCCCACCAGGAACGTCAATCGTCGTCCATCATCGGTTGTGACGTCATGAAGTGGTGAAAGTTTGGGTCTTCTCTTTTTTGTAGTGATTGTCAAATTCGTGGATAAATTGACCCCACCTCGGCTTTGTTCTGTCAGGACTCGCCTGCATCTATAGCCGCAAATTATACAGCAGGGGGCACTATTTGGATTAATCATTTTCGCATCCTTTGTCATCCCTTGCTATCAGTAGCAACTTCCGTCGCGATGCATGCACACATTTGGTCTCTGTTTAATTACGGAACACACATGGCATTACCAATTGGAAACTCATTAGAACATTTGGCTGCACTTCGGGTTACGATTTCATTAAGTATGTTTAACTCCGCCAAAGACATGAACTAAATTGTGGGCTTCTCCTAATTGCATGTAGGCTATCAGTGATTGCCTGGCAGGTTACTTGCCATGTATACTAGACATGAAGGGTTGAAATATGCGTGTACGTATCTTGTACACATTTGGAGCAAGGAGCAATCTGAATTATATCCAAACATTATTGCAAGTACATGTACATTAAAATTACATGTAAACCATGAAAAAATAGCATTGCATTCTTATAACAGTGGTGGAACAAGGAGAGGGGAAAAATCTACTTCACTGCTTTGGTGTCCTTCAAAAAATATTTGTTGAAAAGTTGACTTGAACTTCAAAAGGATTTAGGTTCCAAAAATATGTAAAAAGTATTCATCTTTGAACGAAGTCTAACGATAAATTAAGGTGCACCAAAAACCTAAGTAATATTGTTTTTCCATATACTACAACTTATATATGCTATAATTGCATATTGTATCAAATAAACACTACTATAAGCGTATAAGAGATTTTATTTTTAATGTAAGGGGATTTACTATAAGAGGGCCTATGTTGCAATATTTTGTTGATTATTTTACAAACGCACATTTGACACAAATTTCATTGAAATTCAAGTCTTCAACTTAGTTATACTGAAACCATATTTGCTTAATTGTTTATATGTTTTGTTTTATGTCGTGCAACAGATACGTGTGTGCCTATAGATGTCGCTGTCAGGCACGTCCTCCGGGGCTTCCTAACGAAGTGCCATCTGTGGGGATATGGGTCAAACGCCAAGCCACACTATTCCACAAACCTTTACTAACCTAGTTTCGCCAGCAACTTCTTCTCATTGTTTCGTTTTTCTAACGATGTTTATCGAAAAGATGACATTGTTTTTGGGGATGCTGCGTTTTGGAGGGCAACTCGGTCGCCGTTATTTGGCTTTCAGCTAGACGAGAACATCACGTTGGCCCCCTGGTGGTGCTCATCTTCTTTCACGATTTTTGATTGACTTTCAGCGCCGAGCTGGTTATTAGCTCGGTAATTCCACGGATTAGGCCCGGCTAATTCGAGTTTATTAGCACGAACTTGGCCAGCTTTAGGTGCAACTGCTTCTGCGTGCCTGTGTAACCGTCCCTCATAAAGGAGGGGGGTTCCTCACTGGCCTATTCACCAGTTTTATTGGAGGGGGTCTAGCCAGTCGACAATATCCTGTTGAGCTGGCTGAACCCTACCTTCAGAGGCTACGACCGCTACGGTTGGTCTACCTTGTTTCGATGAGGGTTGCCAAAACCTCTTTTTTTACTCACCTGTGATACCTGTACCCTGCAACAGACATCACATGTGCGTTGCGAGCAGCACTGCCCTGCCGGCCAACCTTTGTCTTTTTTAAACCAAAAAGAACTGGCTCTGGACAAACCATGGCTGCTCCATGGATTTTCAACCCTGGGCATTCGTGTCTTAACCTGTTCTAAACTTGGATTTTCGGACGAATTCCCCATCGGTGTGGATATTGCTTCGGTGTGATTTCGGTTACTGGATCGCATTCCTGATGGTTGTGATGTGAACCTGTTGTGCCCTCCGACTGGATGACCAATGAATGATTGGATATTAGGGACTGAGCAAGGTTTGTTGATTTTACTCAGTGTGGGTCAGTGGTTTAATTATTGCGAAGATTTAGAATTGCCGGGTAATTTTGTCGATTGTTGAAATCACACATCGCCTATGCACAAGAAGTTGACACGAGTCAAACATCATTTTGCAAGTGAAGCAATGTGAGTTTACACCAGCAAGGTTCCACCAGCCCCAACTTCAACCTAATGGAATAGTGACACCAGCTTTCTACTGCTGAATTTTATGAATATTTAACTAAATTTCGCTGATTTTTAACTTGTCGCACGTGAACAAGAAAAGTAATGATCTGGTATTGGGAAAAAGTTTACTTTATATGTATTCTGTATCAGGCATACTGAATGAAGCATACTTTCATTTCAAGTTATTTATGCACACACATGCTGTATGTCATTTTGTAATGGTATTGTATATAACTTTGGTTGGAACACCTATACACATATGACACAATTATTTTGTTAGTCAGCTTTTGGAGGATGAAACCAGAATTGATACGTGAATATGAACAATTTAAAAAATTTGACATGCAATATACATGTATGTGCTTAACGCCATCGATTATTTGGTGAGAAAAAATCCGTGTCATTGTTATTCACCTGCTTTTGATATCAGTGATGACCCGATATGTTACGCCAGTCATCGTTATCTCTAATTGTACTGTTTTGAAGATTTTAATTAATCTTTAAAACTGATGAATCGTTAGTTATCCTTGTACTCGTTAGTTTTTCGGCTGAAAATTACTATAATAAAACCTGATAATGAAAGCAGTCATGTGTACTTCTAATAAATTTGAGAAGAATCTAACTTTTTTACCAGAAACTTTGAAGCTCGCTGTTTGCATTGTCTGGGTCTGTTCCCAATTAAGCAAATTCGGTTTGAGACTCGAAACAATTTGCGCTGTTTGAGCCCAATTTTGATTATATAATCCTGTTTCAATGATCAAATTTGATTGCTCTTGTTCCATTCTCCAAAAATAAAGGGCAATTCCTAGCAACTGGCTGTTCGGTGAGCTTTCAACAGCAGTCAACCGACAGATGTAGGTAACACTTGTGTGGCGTCCGTCAGAAGTGGCCTGAAATGTTGGCCCCATAACAATATTTAATTAGGGGAAAACTTTCAACCTAGTTTAAATGCGTCGGAAGTTTGTTTGAAATGTCGGAAACAACATTGTTTGTTTTCTGCGAGAATGTGATAATTCGCAAGCAGGTTTGCGTCAGATGACGTTGTTTTGCACCACGTGTGGTGTGATGGCTACATCAGTTTTCATGTGATACGGTCATACTGCAAGGAGTCATGGGTTTCACAAAGAGATGATATCAAGACCTGGTTAGACTGATGTTGGAAACAGTCAAGTTAGCTTTCTAAGAAATAAAAAGCATTAAATGGGGGATTTTATTCGTTAAAGGCCATGGGAATAGCTTTTGTATTGTAATTCTCAACCTCTTTTATGCATTAATTGCAAGTTTCATGCAGACCCTGACCGTAGAAAAGTTGAATAAACTAAGAGCAAACCGGGATAATTAATCCTAATGTCGCTATAGAAGTTATCTTATATATGGGCTCTGGTTGGGAGACGAAACGTAATGTCAAAAGACTACAGTATTATGCAGACCTGATATTAATTACCCTGACCATCGTTTTGTTTTTATAACGATTTCGTTAATTAAAATCGAGGTCTCATTAAATGTCGGGATTCTTATTTAATGGTCGTATAATGCAAAATTGTCATTGTTTCCCATCAGAATTAAGGATAACATCGGATAGGGGAAGGTACTTGAGGAAAACCACTAGTTAAAAGGTACGCCATTAACAAAGCCAGCCAGCCGTCACGTGCCCGTGTAATAGAAATTAAAATTACACCTTTATTTGATATATACAGTATTAAATACTGAGAATCATAATCATTCGTGATAACTGCTTATTTTTCGCTCCGTCGCTATTCACGTTGCAATTTGTTTTCGATTAAATCAACGCATGGTTGCTTTTCTTGAAAATGTGCCCATCTTTGATTAATCCTACATGCGGTGAATCACGCCGTGTAATTTACCAAAATACCAGATATTTGATACTGACATCGAATCTTAGTCCATGTATAGAAATCGTGATTGTTTTTAATGGAGATATTGAACTTGAGTGTACATTAGCTGCATTCTCGTCCAGACTGGAACATACCATTATGCAGTACTTTTATTGTTTACACTCGTTTGTCCCCCTAGAAACCTCATTAAACACTTAGATTGCTATTCTTTCAATAAATGGGTTGTTATTTGGAAGTTAAATGAACTAGGTGGAGAAGGCAAGGTGTGATGGCTGTCGAGATTATTTGAGAAAAGTTTGATTTTCATTCAACCCTACTTAACTCGAGAATCAACAGCAATTCGCGACAACAGTGATAAGCATATAATATCACTACAAATATGTACACAATATAAACAGCTAGGTATACCTTGAGATGAGCAGGTGACACCCTGATTCCTATGTTTGTGGTAATTCCAAAACCAGATCAGCACCCCCAGATCAAGCTTCATTCCTAAAGTATGGGGAAAATATGCTGTATCTGGCGTTAGCACCAGTCTGAGCAGCTTTTTATGAAGCTGAGTATTCTGGGTGTTTTAAACATGTCACCACCAGGTGACAAACTTCAAGGTTGGCCTTGTAAATGCACATCTCCAGTGTATTGGTGTCAGAGCTTTGTTAAAGTTAACTTGCTTGTAACATGGTGAATGACCTTTCAAATGTAATTTAATGTCAGTGATGGTTTGCCATTTAGTATACGCTTCGAACTATAGTCATTGTAATGCACATGCTCACTTTCTTCTATTTTCTAAGAAGAGTTTCCAAACAACTCATCAAAAACAAATATTGAAACCCACCACTAAATTTCCAGAATGGACTTTTTTAGAAATATGAATAGTTTATAAAACGCAGTCTTTGACCACCCTGGGGTAGCGTCTGTCCATATTTTCAACTAATCTCAAGTATTCTATAAATCGCGTTTTAAGCACGACTTGTAATGTAGAAATAAACCCAAGATTCAAGTTTTTATTAACGTTGTACAACATTTTATAGATACAATCAAAAAAATGTCGGCTTGCATGAGTCATGGCAAGCAGCTAGTGGAGGACCCCTGTTAGGGGGACAATGTGCAGTGGGCGAGGATACACGAAAAGCAGGTGGAATGATTTATGAAAATGAACCCGGACTTACCTGGGCTATTATCTTGTCCCCCCTCAGACTGGCTACCCCAAAATCAAGTTCATGGAATGGATGTTTCTGCCTACACCATTTTCTAAACATTGAACCCAAATAAAAAATTGTAACAAAAGGGTGCATACATAAATTTTAAAATGCATGCGAAGGAGTAAAAAAGTTGTTGATCCCAATTTTTGGATACTTATCGTCTAATTATATCCTGCGAAATTGGTACGATGTCTGAAAACGATGTTTCACTATTTTCAATAATGGAAATTTTGCTAATAAATCTTGGTTTCGCCATGTAAATCTGGTCAATGCATCTTGATTCTAAATTGAAGATTGGATTAATGCTCACCAACACTTCGATTCCATTGAACTGCAGCATATTCTAATCGTATGATTTAAAATACACTGCAAATCTGAAATGTCGATGACTTGTTGTTCACATTTAAACCTATTTCAAACATGTGGTTTTATTTATACATGTAAGTCGTCTAATGATAGTTGGTAAAGAAGTCGATGTCTTTAGGTGTGAAAAATTAACTGATAATGCAATCTGCAAATACAATGCTCCCGTAGGTGTTTGCGTTAATAATAAAAGTGCACACGAGCAATGTGGCAAAATAATTTCAGGTTTTTGCCACATTGACACATGTAGATATTGTGACTTTTCTTTTACAAATTTCTTTTGGTAAATCAGTTTCTTCAAACTTACTTTATTAATGATGACTGGACTTTACGATCACCCTGGATGTTATGGTTTTTCGGTAATTAAACCACGAAAACAACGCTACAATACGGATAGAGAAAAATGCGAAACACTTGACATCGGAGTAAAAGGTGTATTTTGTCATTGCATCACATATCCCGATTTCATGTACTGTATCTTTAAAAAAGCTATTCAAGCGCTTGCTACTGCCTATAAATTATTGTTATTGCTTAATGGTGTAACCTTTTACATAAATCATTCTAGGCCAAAACTAATCGTCCTTAAATTTATTTGTGAAATATGACAAGCTTTCTTTGTGTCTGCGTGTTTCCTCTCATGCATCTCCTATTGTGCAATGGTAACCATTTGTTGAAGTGCACATTCACTCTTATTATTACCAAGAGGTACCAATTCAAATTCCTAATCATTTATTGATAATGCACATTTTCATCATATGACCGTTTTCGGTTTCGTAATCTTGAAGGTGCTGGAAGATGTAACGCATGATATGGTTGGCTTAGGTCAATCAAGTAAGGTTAATTGTTACTTCCTGACAAAGCGTTTAATAGTGATTCTCAAAAGATTGGACTTGTGCAATCGTTGCCTTTTTTCGCATTTGACTTGTGGCTTTAACGCTACATTGTGGAGGTCAGTAATTTGTTCGTTCATTAAAGGTCATCGATTTATTAAAAAGGATGCATTTACTGGACCTTAAATTGAAGGCCTTACTGAACTGTAAAGAAAAATGATAAACGCAATAAAAACGGTATGTGACTTGAATTATTGATCCATTACCCAAGACCTGTTAATTCTAGCGGGATGACATATGCTATTTGAATTGTGTGAAGATATTTATTTAATTTTCACTGTTATTGCATTGTGGAAAGTTTTCTATAATCATCATCATCGGTTAACTTCAATGTTGCTCTTAGAGACGAGGTTGTAGCATAATTTTCACCTGATGGTGAAGACAATTTTCGAAGTACTGTATTTGCTAGGGGAAGATATTTTGACCTCGAACTTTAAAGGTGGAAGTTATTCGTAAACGTTTCGAGCGTTATTTGTTAACGGATTGTTTTAATTGTGGGTCACGAAAATTGAGGTTGTAAAATCTGCTGGCCCAATGAAATGCCGCCTCTGTGCCTCCTGGATAAATGATTTTGACAATCGCTTGGTAGGCATGTTGAGCAAATCTTCAAGCGCAGCTTTGAATAATACATAAAGTTACATTAGAAGAGATGGCACAAACGTTTCCTGATTAACACGAGTTCTACCTGACGTATACACTTAGTTTGTACCTCAGAAACGCTGTAATTTTTTGTCCTTAATTGCATTTATTACTCTGCAATGAATTTACAAATGTTCCTTGTCGAAAAAAACTAATATTTACAAGCACATTATACGGTGCATGTGTACGACATGGTGTTAGCTTTACACTGTAGTGAAAACACTCCTCTGTTAATTTAGTTTTAAAATTCAGCATATTTTGCTCCTGCTTGACTTGTAGTTTTCAACGTATCTTCAAACTCCCTTGCATCCCTAAATTCCTTGCATCAGAATGATGCAAAGTTATAAAAAACCCTGACCTGATAAGGAATCGAAATATTGGTAATCCATTTGATGATTCGACACTTACTTTTCCTAAAGTAGTAAAGAACATCGATCGTTAACTGGCATCTTCACTATCTAGCTTTAGACTTAAGGCTGCTTACAAGTGCGTTGTGACTTTGGGGACACCCTCCATAAAATTCAAGACATAACATCTACCTTTCCT
>JAQFYZ010001484.1:0-23072 GCA_034695085.1 Cylindroiulus punctatus
TTTGAGCTGATAAATGGGTTTAGCGAGTGTTTTTCAAGTGATGTTCTGTAACTTTAGTGCATGGGACCTCGAAAATCCGTTCGTTATAACCAATAAATCGTTTATTCAATTCGTTATAACACTAAATTAATGTTGTTTCTGTATAGGCTGTGACAGAGATTGGAAATATTGTTCGTTATAACAGTAATTCGTTATAAGCGAGTTTATTATAACGAGGTTTAACTGTAATAAATTTGAGTAATATGCGGTTTTTATTGGCAGTGTCGTATGGAAGTAACTTTATTGTAAATAAAAAACTACGTCTTCATTAGTCAAAAATTTATCATGTTTGCAAAATTTTCATCTAACGTATTCATGATTTTCCTTAAAAAATGCATCATTAATTATAGCGTAGGCTATGCATGGATTATTAAATTCAGCCTTAGTTGGTTTAGATATCACAGGTTCTTCTACAATTGGAATATCTATGTTTTAGTGGATAATACTGTTAAGCGTTTTTTGCATGTCAGAGTGTAAAATGTATTGTGAAAAGATAATATTTCCATGCGTGTTAGCGTAATACGTTTAGTTGTCGTACTTTGATTCGTACTTTGATTCGTACTTTGATCTTGAATTTGCACTTTAAATTTCAAAAAGAAAACCATGTTAGACTTCACCAAATCTTCGTATTTGCCATTCAAAATGAAGTACGAACTCGCTGGCAAATAGTTAAAAACACATGTATATGGTGCTCTAATGTGGATATTACTCCACTTTATTCATTTGAAATTCAGTCAGCAATTTACATATAAGTCATTTTATATTTGCATCGTTGATATTTTTGTTTTTGTTATATTATAAAAAATTTGTCGAGGAATGGTGCAGCAGGGATCGTATTTTTGTCAAGGTAAATGAAATAAATTTGTAGGCATATTTATTTTTGCGTAAACTACAAGATTATTATGACGTCGAGTTGTCATTACGAAAAATGGTATTTAATTTTGCCGCTGTTCCTGATGTCACAAGAAAAGTCCACTTTCTACAGCGCCTCAACTTATAAGTGCTGTTCCGACAATGGTTCGCCTCCCTCCCGCCATTTTTCTGCACGATTTCACGGCTGCAGGATTCTACGCGACACCGTCATATGCAATTCATCATTCCGCTTTGGAGCGGGTCGTGGTTGTACTTCATTTGGAGGATATTTGTATTTTCCAGAAGGAAATTTCGTGAATTGATCATCAGAAATGCCTGTTTTGTTCGTGGACCGCCTTCCGCTACCCAGTCTTCAGGCGTATACAGCCTTTAGCCTGATTCCGCTATCCTGTTCCATTTATTACGCAATTCAAGTAACCTCACAGCCAGGATGGAATTCCAACGCTACGCTTCAATCTGAAGATAGCCAAGTATTGACTATTGAAAACCAAACGAATTCTGGCGGATTTTCCGCCGCACAAGTTGTATATTACATGATCGAAGAACCGCTTTGCATATGGGTGAGTTGCCAGTTACCTATATTACATGAAACTAATTGATTCCTTGTCGATCTCAAGGTCTTGGGGCGCTATGATGGGCTATACGAATTACCGCGAGCCTACTGATTTCTTTGCAGACTCTTATCAACATGGCTTATTGCTGCCTTATACTTTTTGGGAAACTTATACAGAAGTTAGTTTTCGGCGAACTGCGCGTCAGCGAACAGCAGGTAATTGTGTCACTTGTCATATGTCATGCATGCAGTTATCATCGTTCATCACGATGATTATATTACGAGTTGGATGGAGTTCTTCTCCATCATGGTTGATACTGATTTAAAACCCAGGTCTGTTATCCAGACCCATGTTTTCGTGGTTTAAATTCAATTCCTACCGCCTCCATACCTCCAAAAATGATGCGTTCGTAATAAACGAGCATTGATTTATATGTTTATGAAGTGTGATTTTGCTTTCAGCATATTCGAGATAAATTTTGGAATTTCGTATTCTACAAGTTTATCTTTATTTTTGGAGTAATTAATGTCCAGTATATGGACGAAGTTGTCCTTTGGTGTGGTTGGTTTTCTATGCTTGGATTTCTTCACCTTCTTGCTCAGCTGTGCAAGGATAGGTTTGAATATGTAAGTGCTGAATCAGTAAATAGCGAATACGTTATGTGCTTTGGATTTAATTCCAAATTAATGAAGCAACGTTAATGCTTTTTTTAAAAGCTATCGTCTTCCCCGACAACTCCGAAATGGACGCACATCCGTTTATTTTCTTTGCTATCGGGCATCATGGCCACATCCTCTCTTCTCTTTGTTGTTTGCATCCTTGTGGGAATACATGCAGGAGTAAACATATTTGCTTTCATGGCAGCTGAGGTAAAGACTCATTAATTTATTCGGTAAATTTTTTGACGTTATTTATACTTTTGCAAAATTCAGTTTCTCTTTTTCACAGTGTGTTCTGGTGAATCTACGCACTTTGTTTGTCATTATAAAGTATGTGCAGGCTGGAATAGTCTCATTGCTTGGAATTTTCATATTTGTGATATGATATACATGTAGAAATATTTTTTCAGATATGCCATTCATCTTTGGGACATGAATCATGAAGGTGTTTGGGAAAATCGTGGGACATATGTGTATTACACAGAACTCCTTTTTGAGCTTACAGTTCTCACTGTGGATTTTTGCCACCATGTTCACATGCTGGTAAGCTTTGGTAACTTACCTTCGCCTTTTAATCAATGTGTAAACCTGAGCCAATGTCATTTGTGTTTACTTTTTAGTTATGGGGCAACATATTTCTTAGTATGGCGAGTCTTGTTATTTGCATGCAGATCCGATACATGTTTTATGAAATTCAGCGTCAGTTTAAAAAGCACAAGAATTACCTGCGTGTTCTGCGACACATGGAGAACAAGTGAGTTGATTGCAGCATATTTTGAAGGTAATACTTTCACGCAATTTGGTAGCTGAGTAACTTTTGAATTTTGTTAGTTATCCAATGGGAACCTCTGAAGAATTAGCCACAAATTCAGATGATTGTGCCATCTGCTGGGATAAAATGGAGTCTGCAAGGAAATTGCCCTGTGGTCATTTGTTCCATAAGTGAGCTTTGTATTTCGATTAATATCATTATTCATTATATTATACAAATTAAACTCACAATAAATTGTTCTTGTTTCTTTTAGTTCATGCCTTCGATCTTGGCTAGAACAAGATACTTCATGTCCTACTTGTAGAAAATCTTTAGCTGGTCCTGGAGAGCACAATCACACCACAAATCAAAGTCAAGCAGTTCCAGGCAACAATTTGTTGCCTGGTCCATTGGCTAGCCCTGTGGTTCCTCCAGAGGGCCAACAAAATCGTACTACAACCAATCATTTCTTCCATTTTGATGGTACGTGGATTTTTTACTATGTACATTTTGTGGAGAAAAGATCCAATTTTAAAATTTTCAGTGCCTCCATTAAATTAATTTGCAGGATCTAGATATGTCAGTTGGTTGCCCAGTTTCTCAGTAGAAGTCACTCACACCCAACTATTACTCAATAGACCACATCACATTCAAACATCACAGCTGGATAATATGGCAAGTTTTCTTATTGCAGATTACATTGAGGGTAATTTTGTATGAAATTTACTGACCTATTTCAAATTCTTGACATAGGCTCGCCAAGTTCAACAGATGTTTCCTCACATGCCACTTAACCTTATCATGGATGACTTGCGTGCTACAAGATCAGTCGAAGCAACTATTGAAAATATTCTCGATGAAAGACTTATACCTCCTCCTGTGAGTTTTAAAAAACGTTTTTGAATGCAGCGCTCTAATGTCTCACCTAATCTACTATTGATTTTTTGTCCAGTTTCAAATGCAAGGAGCTCGGGAATCCACCAGTCAACATTCTGATACGCCAACAGTGGTAATTCTTTGGTTTTTCACTTGGTTTTAGTATACGAGTGATTATGCTCAAAAAAGTTTTTTTAGGATAATCTAATGGAAAACGGCAGAAGTAATACTACGAGCGAGCCTGAGGAAAGTAGCAGTGCGAGTAGCAGCTGTAGTAGTTCCTCATCTGAAAGTAGTGAGGATTTTGACCAGAAGTTATTATCTGAAGAAATACAAAACCTGTCTCCAGAATTCGAAATGGAAATGTAAGTAGTCGTTTCCAATTTGTGAAAAACCATTTTGGAACAAAACTCATGCTGAATCATGCAAATTGTTATTTACAAACAATGCATTTTCAAGTTCTAAACAATCATCAAGTAATTAATAAACGTTTTTTAAAATCATTTCCTTTATGATAGATAATTTTTCTAAAATATTGGGGTTTAGTTGCAAAAAGAGTGATTCACGAATTATTTGAATGTTTTCCATTATTTGTAAATTGTTCAATGTCACGCTTTTAAGGCCTAGTGAACCCAATCTGGTCAGTGGTAGCAGATTTTCTAAATCGTCGAGAGAACGAGAAAGGATGCTAGCCAACAGGAAAGATGAATTGATTAGACAAGCGAAAAGGTATGAAGTAAACTTCTTTTATATCAACCCAGATAACATTGTCAGATTTCGTTAAATTCTTTTTTGTATAGGCGCTACGTATCCAAGATAATGTATGACAATGTAAGCAGATCAAGACTGCATGAGAGTCAACCTGTTGCATCAACATCTCAGATAGGGTCATCTTCTGTTGAAGATCGCCGATATCTAGCATACGAAGCAGCCCAACGAAGACTAAAACACCCCAGTGGAGACACGTGAATAATGCACTGACAGTAAAACATGCCGGTAAGATACAGGAAAGACAAAGGTTGCATTTCCTAAATACATGTATTTGAATGGGAAAGTAATAAGAATACTGCAGGTCGGTTTGTAAAGGCCGTGTTTGAGAACATGCGTTAAATTTACTTATTGCTTTTGATGCTTGCGTACATTCCACGCAGCATAATTAATTACAGTCGTTTTTGATAAAACAAAAAGAGGATATTTTTCTATTGACCATTAATTCGACATTTCAGGCTTCCAATTCATTTGATAATACACGTAGATTTAAACATTGGTACACCAGGTACGTAACCAGATAGCACAACATGTACATGTATTTAATACTAATATGTGGTGTAATTTTGTTGTGATATTATAATGTTAAAGGTTTTGGCTTGGTTTGCTTGGTCATAATCAGTTGATTACGCTATCACGGTGTACACTCAGTATTAAATTCTATACAACTTAAAAAAATTAAAATATCAAGTGTCTTTAGTTTCCTTCCTAAAATTAAAACTTTCATATGTGAAATAACAAAAACATTTAATTGATCCACATCTTTTGTCTAAACTTCATTTTGGAGTAATAACCATCCAAATAACTTACAAAATAAAAATAAAACTGCTTGTTTTCAGTGTGCAACAATGTGACCCATACAAAATATATTGTAACTATCCAATGCTAAATACTGTACATTCAAACTACAGCATGCAATGGATATGTCCTCCTCTCATAAGCCAATTATTACAACATTTTCCCCCCACGTGATTGTCTCTCAAAAACGTTTTTGAAAAATTCACTTATTTGAAGCACCACTCTCTGTTCACTGACATGTAATATTTGTATAAACAATGTTAAAATTGTAGGGCAAATAATGTTTTCATTGCAGATATTATTGAATGTTTGAAAATCATGTAAATACGGAAATTATATTGGTAATATAATATATTTTGATTTCGCATCTGACGTTTGGATTTCTGTTTCATCTGAGAATGTGCTATGATGTCCCGCAGAGTGATTTCATCGTGTATGTCACAAAATGTCATTTGACAAATAGTCTTGCACTGCCATATATCAGATGTGGTTAAGCTTTTACAAATGAGAAGTGCTCGATACCAAGGAAGATCTGATCATATTCCATAGAGGTTAAAAAACAAATTCAATCAAATCTGACAACTTTTATTGCAATGACATGTTACAAAATGTAGAGAATAACATTTCAAAGTATTTGGAAAGGTGATTTCCTTCTTTTTTACTGCACTTGGCCAAAGTTTTACTGAAAAAAAAGCAGAGTTATAATTACGGGAATTAAACTAAATACAATTAACAGTTTTAAGTGAGGTACTTGATGTCATAATGCTTTTGCCACACTATTTTAGTTCCTATAAATAACTGATCAAACGACTTGCCAATAAGTCGTGTGTGTCACTACAGTGCGGTCACTAACTACCAGGTACCAAGATGTTACTAATTCAAGACTGACTCACGTTCTGTGTCTGCAGTTTTAACCGATGAAATTCATTACAACCAAGTGTAGAATGATGTGTGCGAAAATGAAGTCGGCAAACCCTCTTTCTGGACTGATTCCTGCAAACTGTCCTTTATTCAATGGATTCACCTGCAGTCTAAGACATACTGAAAGAGGAAAACAAAATACAATGCTAGCTCGAATAAAAACTAATAACCTCAGAGGTGGGACTGTTCCTCCTTGGTTGCATCTTCATAGAAGCAAAACCCGAACTTCCACAATGGAGTACATGCAACCAAACTAGAAGCATGTGCCTACTCTCATAAATCCAATAATACAGGTAAATTACAACATAAAACATGCCCCAACTGTCTCAGAGGTGTAATTTAGAAGTCTCAAATTTCTGTTAGTATGCTACCACTAGATTGCATGCATGCATGCACCTATGCAAGTACCCAGTGAGACATTTGGGGTACAAAATATTCAATAAATCGATACTGACCTGCAAGCACGAACGATCCAACTGACGAAATAAACCCAGACAGAAAGGAATTAAATGGAAATGTGCCGACAATAATGCAATACACGAACTGCACGATGCCGGTCAGCAGAATGTACAGCAGATACGAATCTATTATTTTTAGCTTTTTGGGTGTGTGGACCGTGTAGTCTTCGAGGAATTTCGAGATCACAGTACCTAGACCGACTGCCATGGCTTTAAAGTTGACACAAATATGAAACAGAAACGAACTGCAACGTGAAATCACTTTCCACTATTAGCTCGACGTGGCCAAAATGAGATGGAACGAAAGTACCTTGCAGACACCCTGTAGAGAATGAGATACAGCCGTCATGCAGCGACCCTATCGGCATGTTAACATGTTAAATTTTGTTTTCGAAAAATGATCAAATGTGCATGTTCCCTATGCAAATTGTGAATTTACTTGAAGATAGAACGATTTCAGTCCATTATAAGTAGCTGCAGGATCAAACATTATCATCACCTATTTATACGCTGGTGATCTAAGTGAGCTTTCAATATAAATATCGGCTCCTGGCAGTGCCTCTAGTGTGCGATTGTACATGAATCATATTCCAAGAATTTTTGCGTTCTTCAAATGTGTTTCAATTACTACGGACCAATATAGGTAAATGAATGGTTATTCTATCCTATTAAAATATCTGTGTGAAGAACTAAGTGATTAATTCATTGATTGGAATTTGAAATACAAATATCTAACTATTGATAAACAATTAAGAAAGGACAGGTATGAGCCTGTCATTACCTACCGTACAGGTGGAGCCTATAGTTATAATTGTCAACATGCTACTGCTAGCTGTCAACGACCAATATGTGGCTAAATCATGTTGTTAATTGTCCTATATTGTAGAATGGGCGTACTTACAACGTATTTAGTATCACAACAAACAATTTAAGTTAACTGTCAACGAATCACAAGACAGTATAGTGGTGATCGAGACACCACCCTTATATCCGTGCAGCGTATTCACAAGGCCATGACTTGGTATGTATCCATTTATTACTGGTACGTGTAGGCCTTCCAGCTGTGCATGGCTAAAATCCAGGTTTACATGATGGCATGATTTCACCATATGGCTAAGTTGAAAGTGTACAAAATAGCGTCATTTTTCCAAAGCGCTGACAATACTGCATGCTCATGAGCATCTGGTGGATAATATCATGAACACGCATTTGGGAGTAAGAACATGCAATTGGTTTTCTTGCAGTACATGGAAGAAACACCTTTAATTTTTTCTGATGACGACGAATTATACGAAATGGCAGAGAACGATCTGTTGCTAAGGACACGGACCCCAGGTTCCCGTTATGGATGTGCCAAGATATTCTGCTGTTGTTGTAACTTAATAGGAAATGTATTCGGAGGGTATGTAAATAGTGAACAGTATATCTCACTTGTTTATCGTTGAAGATTTTGTCTCCCAAAATACTTAAAAATTTTTTTTTAGAATTTGCAAACCCAAAGAGCTTACATCTCGGACCCTTATTTTGGGACGACCGACGCCAAACAAGTTCCCCGCAAATTCTATCAAAAACAAGAAATACAACTTTTTTACATTTATTCCATTGGTACGTACGTGCCAGTCATAGAAATATCCTGCTGAATTCTCTGCTATATACTGATAAATGTAAACTTAGTGACGACTTTGAACTTTTATTCTTCAGGTGCTCTTCAACCAATTCAAGTTCTTTCTCAATTTATATTTCCTCATTATGGCCTTATCACAGTTTATACCAGAAATCCGCATAGGTTATCTGTATACGTATTGGGGTCCACTGGTGAGCATTGAGCATGTGAGCACACAAATATCATCTCGTGAATTTCGTGATGTGTCATCGCATCGTTTCTTTGCGTACATTTTCAGGCCTTTGTGTTGCTGGTGACAATGTGCCGTGAGGCAGTTGATGATATTCGTAGGCACAGACGAGACAAAGAAGTCAATTCTCAGTGCTATCGAAAACTCACCAGGAGCGGAGTTGTTTCAGTCCCGAGTTCGAAAATCAAAGTTGGCGATTTGATCATCATTGAGAAGGCACGAGGGCAATAGCTATCCAATAATTTGTCAATTTAAAGTATCCAAAAAGCACCTTCCACAATAATTCGTTTCACATTTTTAAATTCCATACATATGTATTCTAGGATCAGAGGGTTCCAGCTGATGTGGTGTTTTTAAGAACATCAGAAAAAAATGGAGCCTGTTTTACTAGAACCGATCAGTTAGATGGTGAAACTGACTGGAAATTAAGACTAGCATTAGAAGCGACCCAAAAGTTGGAAACGACTGAAGTAAGAAATTCGATTTGTTTGCAGTGATTTCACATTACATGTGTTTTAATTACTTTCTGTGCCCTAGGAATTATTTGAGATTGATGCCAGTATTTTTGCTGAGCGACCTCAAAAAGACATTCACAGCTTCATTGGGACATTCAAACAGGTCTGTTGGAAAAGAAAAGGCATTATCTCTTCTTCTTTCTTGACTTGATATGTTGGGCAATAAAATTAATCCATAGAAATTATCATAAATTCAAATTTATGGATTGTTTTATCCAACTTTTTATGCCACTTTAGCATGATGCAAGTGGCACCGAGGCTCCAATCAGCATCGAGAACACGCTGTGGGCGAATACTGTTGTGGCATCAGGAACTGCCATTGGCATTGTAGTATATACTGGGTGCGAAACGCGAAGCGTTATGAACAATTCCAAACCTAGAAGCAAAGTATGTTTTATCTCCACATTTTATTGATTAAGAATTCAGTTATTTGAAGGTGTTTCTTATTGTGCCTCAGGTTGGTCTATTGGATTTGGAAATTAATCAGTTGACAAAAGTCCTGTTTTTTGCAGTGATAGCGCTGTCTTTTATCATGATGATTATTAAGGTACAATCACATTTTTTCTTTGCTCTTTGATACTTCCTTGCCTAAGTCATTTGACCTTCAGCCACTAGCTGAACTAAAATGCGAGTTTTTAATTCAGGGCTTTCATGGGCAATGGTATCGCTATTTGTTTCGTTTCATTCTTCTGTTTTCCTACATCATCCCTATTAGGTGCGTATTAGCAGTTATTTATAATTTACATTAATTTCATGTTTTTAGTATGTCCCTTTCCAAATTTATGGTTTTTATAAAGTCCAAGTTGGGCTGAGTTTTTATAATTTTAAAACTATTTTTTCATAGTTTGCGTGTGAATTTGGACATGGGTAAAGCTGCTTACTCGTGGATGATTCAAAAAGATGCTGACATCCCAAACACCGTAGTAAGGAGCACTACTATACCAGAAGAATTGGGCCGCATTGTCTATCTCCTCTCGGATAAAACTGGGACCCTGACACAAAATGAGATGGTTATATAAATGCGACTAGGGTTTTTAGTTGGAATTTAAAATTTATTTTCACGATAGTCAGCATCTAATCGAGTTTCATTGCAACTTCTAGGTCTTTAAACGCCTTCATTTGGGAACAGTATCGTTCAGTTCGGACTCTTTTGATGAGGTTAGTAAAGGCTTAATTAATTATGCAAGGCAAAAAAAAAGTAGCACTGCAAATGTGAGCTGAAAGTCTAAGTACAACTCCTAGGTTTCAACTCATTTACGGACATCTTATGCACAAGCAACAGCGAGTGGAGCAGGTGTTGGAACGACACCTGCGAACAAAATGCGCCGCACCATTGTAACGCGCGTTCAAGAGTCCGTTCGTGCTCTGGCGCTATGTCATAACGTGACACCAATATATGAAGGCGGCCCAGAGGGAATAGATAGTGCACCTGAAGCAGATCAGTTTAACCATGCTAATTTCACCTATCAAGCATCTAGCCCAGATGAAGTAAACCTAATGCAATTTACAAAAATCAGACAAAGAGAAAGCACAAACTTATTCATTTCTACGTGTGCTTTTCAATTTTTAAAGGTGGCTTTAGTCTCTTGGACTGAAAGCATGGGCCTAACTCTTGTGAGAAGAGATTTAAATGGAATGCAGCTTCGGACCCCTCGTGGAGTCATTCTGAATTACATCATTCTGCAGTTATTTCCTTTTACTTCTGAAACGAAGCGGATGGGAATTATTCTCAGGGTAGGCAATATGTTCCTATCCCTATGATCAAAATACTACCAAAGTATAATCATTAATTTCATAACTGTGATTTTGATTGTATGTATTGCATGAGCTTATCGTGACACATCTCGGTTAGTTGGACGCTATGGTTGGACGCTGAAAAATATTTGTTGAATCAAATTTGAAATTGAAATTTTAGGAAGAAAGTACAGGCGAAATTGTGTTCTACATGAAAGGTGCTGATGTTGTCATGTCTTCAATAGTTCAGTATAATGACTGGCTCGAAGAAGAGGTAATACGATGATAGTTTAATTTCTGTTTTATCAAATGTCACTTCTAAATGCTTCTCGGTATTTTAGTGTGGAAATATGGCAAGAGAAGGTCTCCGAACTCTGGTTGTAGCAAAGAAAACTCTGACTGAAGAGCAATACCAAGATTTTGAGGTATGACCCTTGAATATAAAACTTATTTACATTTAATTCACGTGTTAGAAAAAGCCAAACGAATTGATTAGTTTTTTGTTTTATGTGTAATAGTCACGTTATCATCAAGCAAAGTTAAGTATTCATGATCGGGCGGCAAAAGTGGCTGCTGTGGTGGAAGGATTAGAAAGAGATCTCGAACTGCTATGCTTGACTGGAGTGGAAGATAAACTTCAAGATAATGTTCGAAATACTTTGGAAGTGCTTAGAAACAGTGGAATTAAGGTGAGGTTACAGATATTTGAGATTTAAAATTTGAATACATGTTACATGCGTTTTCAAATAATGTATTGTTTTAAGATTTGGATGTTAACTGGGGATAAATTGGAGACTGCTACTTGCATTGCCAAAAGTTCTCGTTTAGTATCCCGCACTCAATCCATACATATTCTTCAAACTGTGACAAACAGAACAGAAGCACATTTGGAGCTGAATGCGTTTCGCCGCAAAAATGATTGTGCTTTGGTTATTAAAGGCGATTCTTTAGAGGTAATTTGTATATGCTTTTATATGAAACTCATTTGCTTACCTAAAATCACTTTCAGCATTTTTTTCTAAATCACAAATGCCAATATTATCGTTACTCAGATTTGTCTTCGATATTACGAACACGAATTTATGGAATTGGCATGTCAGTGTCCTGCCGTAATTTGCTGCCGCTGTTCTCCAACTCAGAAAGCTGATGTTGTACGTCTGATTAAACGGCATACTGGGAAAATCACTTGTGCCATTGGTAAGTTAATTTAAAAAATGATGCCAGACTGTAGTTGATTGGAAACTGGATTTACAGTAGGATGCACACTGTTTATCTTTGGTTTTCGGGTTGAAATGAATTGAGAAACGTTCACTTTTGAAGAAAAGGACTTTTCTCTCTTATTGTACCCTAATGAAAGCCAAAGTGATGATCCAAATAAACTTGTGTACTGCATTAAATGACATCACGTGCAGCATGCCATTGCAAGATGTGTCAGTCTGTGGTTTTCTCAGTTACTATTCTATTTCAGGGGATGGTGGGAATGATGTTAGTATGATCCAAGCTGCAGATGCAGGAATTGGCATTGTTGGAAAGGTGAGCACTATAGATGTAACATGTCATCGTAGGCATTTTATTGCGTATCATGTACGTTAACGCGAGCTTTTATTTCATTAATAGGAAGGCAGGCAAGCATCTTTGGCAGCTGATTTTTCAATCACACAATTTAGTTACATTGCCAAATTATTAATTGTGCATGGAAGAAACAGGTAAATTAAACAAGCTCACTGGTTAGGGGGGAATTTTTAGACTTAACATAAAGTTGGTAAATTTTCCAATTTTAGCTACAAAAGATCTGCTTCACTTGGACAGTTTGTGATGCACCGTGGTCTAATTATCACGGCGATGCAGGTTGTGTTTTCATCAGTCTTTTATTTTGCATCAGTTGCACTTTACCCCGGAATCCTAATGGTCGGGTAAATAACTGTATTTTACCTTTTTCCTGTTCTTATTTGGAATTGGTTCTGGAAACTAGAATACTTTTGGTCTCACACGATCACAGTGCAACGCAAATTGTGATGTGGACTTGAGCGATTTATTTAAGAACCTTACCAGCTGATGTTGTAAGGAATTGTGATTGCAAATATCGCAATTTTATCTCACTTTTTCGATTTTCAGGTATGCGACGCTTTATACCAATTTTCCTGTGTTTTCACTGGTTTTGGATAAAGATGTTGATGCCAGGATAGCACTGACATACCCTGAACTCTACAAAGATTTATCGAAGGTAACATTTTGAATCGTTGCGTCGAGTCAACCACCACTACCCTTTTCAACGTTTTTTACTAACATGGTTCTATTTCAGGGGCGCTCGTTGTCATTCAAAACGTTTTTTATTTGGGTGTTTATCAGTGTGTACCAAGGTATCGTTCTCTGTCCCTGTGATCTCCTAAGATCTACGTAAACTGCCACATGGAATGAAATTTTTGACTTGGTTTCAGGCGGTGTTTTAATGTATGGAGCTTTGATTCTGTTTGAGGAGGAGTTCATTCACATCGTCGCAATTAGTTTTACCGCCTTGATTTTAACCGAACTACTTATGGTTGCGTTAACTATTCGGACTTGGCACTGGCTCATGGTTGTGGCAGAGGTCTTCAGTCTGGCTCTTTATATAGCCTCGATGCTTATTTTAAAAGAATATTTTGGTAATTCGTTATGAGATTCTCAGTATGTAATGAAATACGGAAGCAGTACTGATGCCCTATTTCTCAATTTCCAGATTCCACATTCATACAAACATGGGGATTCATATGGCGAGTGTCTGCTATTACTTTAGTGAGCTGCCTTCCACTCTACATCATCAAATATCTGAAAACAAAACTATCTCCACCAAGCTACTCGAAACTAACGTAATCGCATATAGAATGTGTGAAAGTCAACATATTCTCGTTGCGATCTATTGTGATTTTGTGATTTCTAGTATCCCCAAAGCTACTCTGGGACTAAATCTTATCTTTGAGAATTTCTTGATGAGTTGTCCCTCGTTTATGATCCTCTCATTACATATGTAGTAAATTATTTTCATCAAATTACTTGTCTTACATTGTAAGTGTATTGCTGTGATGATGATTTCTAAATAAATCTTTAAATTAACATATGGAATGTATCAGTTGTTGTTGTTGTTGGGCGTTATTCGAACATTTACTTGATTTCGATGATTTCTATGAGCCGATTGAATGATATGTATTCGCCATAGGAACGTTGGAAATGACCAATCCTGAGCGCCACGGTAATTGTTTTTGAAAAAAATAACTTGTATTATAAGTATATGATATTACTCCAGTGCCTTCAATGAGTCTTAAAGTTGTGGATAATGCCATTTATTAATAAACAATAAAATACAGATAAATAGTCACAACTGACCAATACGGAAGCGCCCATTGCAAAAGTGATTGCAAATGTGTAATTACAGGTACTGGGTGCCAGTCGTGTAAATTTACACGTGTTCTACACATAAACCTCATGTGTGTATCAATTGGAGAATTTGTTTCTATAGTAGAACCACAAAGTGATGGAACTGGAGGTCAGTCAATCAGAGAGATGTGGCTTGTCGATTAGCGCTTCCATGTTTGTTTAGTCGGTGAAAATCCATTGATTGTACGCAAATAGGCTAAATTAATCGCCAACAGGCGATTGGCCCCTATTGGTCGGCAGATTTGACCCAGTTCCATCACTTCGTATTTTTACTATAGTTGTCCAACAATAGATCAACTGTAATGAATAGCTAATCTCATTGTTTTTATTATGTCAGCCAAGTGTTTAACAAATCTGTTCAATTCAATTCAACCTGTAGTTAAAACAGGTCATTTGAATTAGTCATAGTTTTTTTTGTGCAATTGAGTTCCTATATGTATGCATTACTGTACATACAGTATATGTTTGAACCCGCTTGTCGGTGAACTGACACTTTTCCATCATGTCATCATCAACATATTGAACATTATCGACAATGCCAATCAGAAAAAAAGAGGTTCATTTTAGGAAGGCATTGGAATTTGCTCCTGTTGCGATATTTTTTTTGTCGGTTTTTGACACCGACTGCACAAAGCAAAGGCGCGCATTAGCCAAAATGTATGAATAGTTCTCATTTGCAGATTGTATTTCAGTCTAATAAATTCTTATGATCCCATCATATAATTTTCTCCTATGTATAAAATGAGTTGTTTTAAACTTATAAATTTCGTCGTTTATTAAAAAAAAGTTGAAGATGGAAAAAGAGATCCAAAATGGAATGCGGAAAAAGTGACGTTCGAATTCGTGCGCGCATTCCATGTTGAATTTTTGCCATCTTTATTTTTTTATTTGTAAATGAATAGTGACACTTCCAACTTTACAAAATCTGCAAATAAAAATAAGATCATAGTATCATGAAAGTGTTTTTTTTAAATCGTGTCTCAAACCCTAGAGATTGGTGAAAGTGTCAGTTGTTACAAACGCAACATGTATACCTGCGCGGGCACGTGACTATAGGTGTTGATTTAGAACACGGAAAAGAATCGAACGTTTTCTGGACATTCTTTATTCGAATTTCAGGACGAACGCTTTTAATACGCTTTTAATTCAACGTGAATTAATATCTGGCAAGTACGTGAAAAGGCGGAAGAAGAAAGCGTCGTCGGGGTATTTTGAATACTTTGAACAAGTGTAAGTCATTTGCATCGAATATTTTCGTTAGCAAGTTAATATAAGTGTGAAAATGCACCACCTAGTTCTTCTACGTAGAACATGTCCTTAGAACGAAATGTGAGGTTTATACAGTACATTATAGTAAGTAATACTGTGGATGACAAAAATGTATTTATTATATCATGTATCTGGCCTAATTAATTAACCTCGAGAATAATCCGAAATGTGCATAAATTTCCAATGTTCAGCTGTTCCTGTTTATTATGCGTTTTCGTTGTTTATTTTCATAGGTTCTCTTCTAAACTCATTTAACAAGCTGTTAAAAATAAAACCTCGTGGAAGTGAGATGAAATATTATGGTAGGTATTATTGTCCCAATCTGTGTAAATGTATAAGCAATCAGGGCCAGGTATCAGGCCCTTGGCACAAAGGTGAATTCGGGCCCCACCTTCTTCACTTCTCATCCCAACCATGCGCGCATTTTAACTCTTACAATTTTTAGTGCTACTATGTACTGAATACTATATACACTATACTATACTATTGAAGAAGAGGCGCTATCGTGAAAACGCTTAGCTAATTTGCGCAATTTATACATTGTCACTCACAATGTCAATAATAATCATGTATATGGCTTGTTACAGGGTTTAGATTTCTCTTATTTTGCTGCGTTTTATCGCTGGTTTCCTCTCCACAAAAAGATGATTGCGATCCGACTCCTTGCTTATTTCAAGATAGCAGATACCGTTCATCGAACGGTACTTGCAATGGCAAAATTTTTATTGAAAACTTACAAAACCGTCGTGTCAACTCAACGCTGGAATCTCAAGGATACATGTTGATGGAAAAGGGCAATCTGATGCTTTCGGCCTTTGTTCAGCTTGAAGGAAACTGCCAAAAACCATATACCGTCGCTTGGGATTGGGAAGCCGTACACGTCTTCAATGGAAAGGCAACGTCGATCAATTTGCAAGCTTTCACACCTACGGACAAATCTTACATAATGCTTGACAAAACACAACTATTACATATGGAAGTACTTCTATCGACTTCAGCGCATATCTCATCGGCTAACGGGGGCACGGAATATTTAGCCTTACATAGCCAGGTGAGTCAGTTTGAATCGTTCACAACAAGATATGGCTTAATTTCATCCAATTTTGTAAATATACAGCGAAAGTTTGAACATTGAAAACAAACGATGTGATGATTAAAATGTTATTCCACAAGGTGAACAATTTATGTTGCCTTTACAATCATATCAAGCCAAAAATATATGTCAGGTTTTTCACATTATATTTTTTACAATATTGAACTCTTCAGAGGGTGCACATTTAAGGATACCATTCCAGGATGGTACATTTTTGATATTTTTGATATATGATATGATGATTTGGCAAAATAATTGCACTTTATTGGTGCTTTTTGATGCAAATTGTTTTGCTGGTGCTGTTATAAAACAACACTGATGACATAATAATTTGACCAACCTCTCCCATCTCACTTCCGTCATCATGCATCAGCATTTTTCCTTATCCCCCTCGCCCTAAGATGAGATGATATTTTTCTTGTTTTTCGTCGCACATATTCGCATATATAATATTCATCGTATTTTTCACGGTAACCAATCTTGCTCTTTTTTTCAATGATTTTCATTTAGGTAAAAATAGCCACGGTATATCCTCATAGGATGCCAGTTGTTGAAGGCGGCAACGAAAAAGTGGCCAGCTATAATAAGATTTTAAAACTTGATGCATCTAGGTCATACGACCCCCTTAACATGACAACTCCAGGAAATAGGACGTAAGATTAATACTTACCTAATTAATGTAATTTAACATGCAAAGCTCCTGCTCTTCCCGTGAGCTCTTTTTTGTCAACCAATGCGCGAGATCCTATTTTAACTTTTGTTAGAACATAAATTAGACCTGCTGCCCCTAAAGAGGGCAAACCACACGCACATGCATGTACGTATTGTTTGCTAACTACAAGGCTGCATTAGTTGCAGTGTATGAGCAATTTCAAACGTCTTTCTATGGAAATTGTATCCAAGGGTGATGTTCACATAATTATTAGGATTTTTGAAAACACCAAGGCAAACACATCCATTTAAAGCCATTTACAATGGTCAAACAAATTTGTTGTAGAAATGTCATCTGCAAATCCAGTTTTCCCCAAAACTTGCTCTTATGGGGCTCTTATGGAAATATTATACAAATTTGTTAATGCGATTGTTTTTCGAGATATCGCTCGAGATATTGTTTCGACACCCAAAAGGTCATGATACCTGTTGGTTTTGGTACAGAACCATTGCATACATGTATACATGCAAGTCATTGATGATCCTTCCTTGCAACATATATAGAGCAGATTCGTGGAATTTTATTTGCAGTCATAAATTACACGAAGTTCATTTTTTTTACAGGTTTATTTGGTTTTGCAAGGAAAGTAACCCATTTATTTTTATGGGAAATATCACCACTTCAACTGCAGTTACACGAGTACCTAGAGCTGCGACAAAGTTTGTATCCCAGGGTGCCACTATTACTGATCGTACATCAACAAGTGCTCTAAGAACGTCTACCACGAAAAGCATTCATAGTGACGCAGCACCAAATGTCACAACTACAAATGCAACACACATTATTTTGCCATCGTACGGTTGGACATCAACCATCATTCCGTCAGAACGCATTGACACATACAAGATTTTGTCGAATGCAAGCAGTCCGGGAAAAAATACAACCACAGATACTTCGTTCGCTGGTGAATCGAGTAGAAATATAACAATTGTTTCCATTCCCGGTGGTTCGACTGTTATTACACCTCAAGAAGCTTCTGATATTACTGCTGCGAATTACCCCAGTAGATCAAGAGTGAACATCAGCAAGCTGACTGGAGCTATTGCTGATATGCCATTGATAAGGATTCCGTCATTAGTTGAACAATTATATGACGACAGTGATAATCGAAATGAGGATATTTCGACGACTGCGGCAAAGTCAGGGAAAAGACCCAAAAGAGGTGTTGGCTGGCTTGTGCGACACTATCGACAACAAAGTGAGGAGATAAAATGCTATTCTTACAGTTTGAACGTTTACAAGTTTGTCGATATTCTCCCTTTTTCTCGCAAGTGTTTTCGCCAGATGTGCTGTACGATGTAAATACTTTAAATTGCTCTCCGACCGCGACCACTCAAAATATAACGTATAACCAGATGGATATCGTAGGTAAGCTTTTCTAAAATGACAGTTGCTCCAATTAGTTCATTGTTCTCAAATTTCATTAAAATGTGTTCTAATACTATAAAGTACATTTTTTAAAATTGTTGAAGCAATAAATGCAATGACCGCAAGTATACCAAACGAGGTTATGACTAACTTAAATATTTTATGTCCCCCACCATTCTTAGACTTTCCGATACTCAGACTGAACGTATCCAATGCTCGTTCTACGATGTATATGTTTGCACTTATGGTCACGGAGTTTGCCAACATCTATGCACATGGAGTGAACTTCGCAGACGCTCAAACCTATTTTTTGCAAACTGTGTGGTTATTCCTTGAAGACATTCCAGTCATTTCTGTGAGGTGAGCAAAGGATTGAAAAAACCGATAGATATTGCTCTAATTGATTTATGTCCTTAATACAATTTACAAGTTCCTACATCATGCCATTTCAGGTGCGTGTATAATTGCTATAATTTCCATGTCCAAAGAGACGACAAATTGATCCTAGAGGCTTTTGGTATTTCAACAAATATTGCCAACCTCAACCTAGAGTGGGACATTGCGGTATATGCATATGATCTTAAACCTGTGAAATGGGAATTAGATTCGATCAACAGTAGAAATAATCCTCGGTTGCATCTTCGAGCGAGAACGTTTGGATACGGCGCGCCTCTGGATATTGATCTGAAAAGTAAGTCGATTTAGATTCCTAAGTCATTGTTTACAATTCAATGTGAATGTGGTACATTACTCTGTACACAAGCCGGTTCTCAATATGTGATCATAACGTATCAACAAATCATTTCTGTAATCGCTATTAATTATTAAAAAAATAGCAAAAGTCATATATTGTGCACTTAGCGCCGCACAATACTTTTTTTAGAAATGAAAGTTTAATTTCATTTTTGTGCCTTTTAGCCGTTTTTGCCATCAAGCAGGATTTATGTGGATTATTGGTATGCCGCGGTATTGTTTGGTGGTAGAATAGGTAACCTGGTAACCCCAACTAACATTTAAGGAGAACATATTTTTGACGTTTTTTTAAATGTGCCACTGTTTTTGCCGGTGAGCGACATGTATTATCTTATTGCAATTAGTTCTGAAGTGCTGCAGTTGCCTTTGGAGATTATTTCATGTAGATTTAGTGATAAATAAGTAGTTTAATGGTATAGATTTGTACAATATTAATACTAGCTGTTTGTCCTCTATTGCAGTGAACAGTCTACACACGTCGATGCCTTTGTACAGGGGAAGATTTACTGTTCTTATGCAAAATCTGGATACAGATGAAAAATGCAACATATACCCACAAAAAGGTTGGGCTCTGATAACGGATTTTACGGTGATTTGCAACGTCAGTAGCATCGTATTCATTCATTATATTGAATATCATCAAAAGTTGTCTGAAGAAAGAAGTAAGTAATAGACATCAGAGAAACACGAGATCCCGTTGAGTGCATATATTTCACTTTTTGTTACTGTGAATGTAAACCTAAACATGCATGTGCAGTCACACTTAAGAAATTTCCTCATTATAAAATCCTCTAAAAATAAAGGGCGCCAAACTTAACCGATGTCACTCAGTACAGGTACTGACAACCCTTTGGCGTCCTTCGAATCACGCTACACAAATTAAGAAAGAATTGAAAAACTTCAATGCAGTTACGATTTGCTATGTGCTTCACAGGTATTATCTTGAGGCAGTCGACTTCGTTATCAGTCAGCAACTTACGCCTTGCTGCTGGGAATTACGCGGATGGGTATAACACTACAGTGATGGTTCAAGTGTTTGACGCGCAATTTGCGAAATGGTTCTTCAATATCACAAATATTACGGTATTTTGAATCTTATTAAAACATCGTTAAGTCAGGAAGACAACTGAAACGTTGCTTACAACGTTAGCTTTTTTTGTTCGCAGGTTCACCCGTTGCAGAATTCCGGCAAATGCAACGTTAATTACATCAATTGCTTAGGTAAAATCGTTCTTCAAAATGCAAAGGATTCAGGTGTTCTCACCCTTAATGAAATGGCAGACAGCGGAAATCATCAAGGTAGATTTTCGCGCTTAACGAAATATTTATAGTATACTTCCAATATATTACAAACTCCATGTGCACATATAGTTATGCCATGATGTACGCAACCTCCCACTGTAGAAAGTAAGCAGTATGGCAGTGACTGCCTGACACTAATTTCGGATGACTCAGAAATTACATTTTTAAGTTAGTTAAGGTTGGATTAAACACAAAAAAAACAATAACTAACCGTGTCAATTCCGACAGCCATACAGGCATCATTCTTGTCTACTAGACAAGCACTAATTAGTCATATATGATTGAAATTCAGGGCATAAAAGATAGTATGTCCAAATTCATTTGTAGGCGCTATTCAAATTGCTCATGTCATCGCCGAGATGATCAATTCAGACCGAAACCAAGACGAAAATAGTTTATATGGAAAAATGATGGTAAGTCCAGTTTTCATTTCGTTTGGGCTTTTCATCAGTTACAATCAGTACATGTACATGTTATAGACAGTATAACACCTTGTAGAAAATCATGTTGCGCAACTCATCCAAATATAATATTTTATTTTGTCTGACATGCAGATTAAAGAGGGGATGGTGAAGTTTCTCCATAAAATGCCGTTGATAACATTGTCGTTCATCCACCAAGTGATTACTTGCCTAACGGATATATTGTCTGAGGAGAAAATGGTCACATCTCTGATCACAAAGGTACTTTATACATTAGTTTATTTGTCTTCGCGGTGAATACTTGCAGTTATTTCAGCGTCATGTACCCGTTTGTTGAATTACAGGATGTTGCAATGGAAATCATTCTCAAATGTTCCCGAAGGCTAGTCGAGCTACTCAAGTTCGATGCAGTACCTTATCAGCCCAAACATTATATGGCTTTAAAATTGTCAACGTAAGTTTTTTATTCGCAGACATGTGCTACGGAAAATCAATTTGGAATTCCGACGAATTTAGTATAGCGTTTGCTTTTAACATCTGATTTCTAAACTGATTTCTCCCTATTCTTATATTCAGATTAATATTGCAAAGTTTGGAAAACGTGTTCGACGTATTTTATAGACAACACGAAGAGAGTTTCATGATGCAAAAACATGCGTTCGAAAAGAAATTTAAAAATAGGAACGTTCCCTATAATACGTTTCGTTCCCAACTAAAACAAGAATTAAATGAAAAGGTAGCGCCCATTAATCAGTTTCAGTGAATACTTTTTTTTAGCGCGGTGAATGCTAATAATAAGGATTATTAAAAGTAAATAGGTATTAGCAGAATAAGTGATACAAGTGATCTTCCCTTAACATTTATATCTTCCCATTGCAGAGCGTGGATTATTTTAATTCTCTGGACACAATCTTCGAGATTTTGAAAGATGCTCTATTCATACCTGAAATTGAAAATGGCGAACATATCTCAGTGGCGAGCCAGTCGCTATTCGAATTGCACTTCTATCGTAACAAATACGAGAATTTGGCGGGGATGAGATTTGACATCCAGGACAAACGGGAAAGACCACTGAGGCCCGACGCGGGATACATTCGATTTCCTGTTTATCCAATCTTGAATGACGCCACAGTTGAATTGAAGGTCGAATTACCTCTTGTGATTTCTCTTTCTTGGTGATACATATGATCATTTCAGTAATTATTTTATCGGATGGCAGGTGGTTCAGTTTGGTCGCAATCCAATGGCCGGGTTTCTAGGTTCTCTAGTAGGAGGAATCCCACCTGTGTCGATTAAGGTGATCAATGTGCACACTGGAGTTCAAATTACCGACTTTGGATCACCTGTTGAACTATATCTTCGCCCACCTGGTATGAATACTCGCATCAATTAGTTAACCGCGACTAAATTGCACGGATGATGTTTCCATGCAACTCATACTAATGAACGAAATTTGAAACTATTTCCCGCTCATTAGTTCCACCTCTGTGGAAGGCAAACATCGGAATGCTCGTTAAAAATCCAAAATGGATGAATGATGAAGATGTAGATGTTCACAAAGCGTTTATTTCTTTGGGGCGGAGCAACAAAAGATTGGTTACTTTCGCCGAGCCAATCAACAAGAAAGATCAGTTGAAAGTAAGGAGCTTGAAAAGAGCCTAGTAATAATTCCACATTAGAAGTAAATTTAATTTAATAAAATAATAACTGCGGTATTGCGGTTACTTGCGTCACTTTAGGTAATTACTATTGCTGACCACAGGCCGCATTTGCAAGACTTCAAGCAAAACGTATCTTTAGATTTACCCTCGTATTTCAAACCACCGATATTACCTGCTGACTTGCACGCAACTGAAATGAGTGTATACGTTGGTGTCTTGCCATCAGAAGAGACAGCGGAAAGAATTCTGGAAGGTTCTCTAATATATTATCCCATTCATCAA
>JAQFYZ010001485.1:0-23071 GCA_034695085.1 Cylindroiulus punctatus
AATTGGAATAAATGTAGGCAGGCAAAAAAATAGTATTAATGGAAATCCTATTAAAACAAATAACTGCAGGCATATATAATGCTATCTAGATGGCAGGCACTTTTGTAAAATATCTATGTAGACTTTATGAAAAACCACACGTAAGTTTTATATTTATTAATAGTTTTTAAAAGCCTTACCACATCACAATAAGGTGCCATATTAAGCACATCAGGAAACGCAAATTTCCGTTTATCCTTAAATGGAAAGAGTTTTTAAAGGCATACAATCGGAATTTATTGAATATTCAAGCAAAGATTTTCTTATCTAACCTTAATACTTTTACATTTTGCAGCGTTATAAACAAACCGTAACAGGGAGAATCCCAGGATTGGTGGTAAACTGTGCAGCTTAGTGCTCTTAAAAGAAATTTAATGTTGATCAAGTTATACAAACAAAAAACGTTAACCATTTGAATAAACAGTTTGTCAGCTTACTTTTGTTGCTTCAACAAGCTGACAGCAAGTATTGCACTTAAACCTATTTTTCCCCATCATTTTTTCACTTCCAACAAAAGCAGCATTAAGGCCACTTTCCAAGCAGCCTTTGCTGACAATAGAAACGCTAATGTCAAGAAAGTCTTCCTTATTTAAAAGAATAAAATTCTTCAGTCACCAAAGCTGGTAATGTATTTACAACTTTCAAAATTTAAAATAATAATGTATCAATTACTTTGCTTTCGCTAATGCCGCCACATTTCAAGCATTTGATCTAGAAAAACCAGTACCTAGTTAGATAGGAGGAGATTGAGGGAAAATTCATTCGGCGACAACAGTTCCTATTACTAAAAATTAGCTTTCAAACTTTTCACCGAAGCATTTCACAAAACAAGCAGAACACTCCTACACAATATATCAGTGATCAAAGAACTGTAGTACCTGATTGACTAGTTTTCCATAAAACGTTCGAGATACCATGTCTTGACCAGGAGTGTAAATTAGTGACTTTTCAATGGCATTCATTAGTGTATGATGCAATTCTTGCACATCTTGCTGTTCAAAATTCTAAAAAGCGAAACAAAAATGACGATATACAATTCTAAACAATATTTAAAAATTTGTGAGGGTAGAAAAGCTTTCTCGGACAACCGGGACAAGCTACAATCCATCGAAGACAAGTAAGGTTGGAGAAAAACTAATTTCACCTCATCCTCTGTCCATCCAAAACTGGCTACAAGATCCGTTGTTGTAGTTGATGAAATATCAGCTAAAAGCAATCTAGCAAAAAGCCTCTGCAACTGAATGGGGATGAGGCGAACCTACAGGAAGATGTCACAACTTCTATTGGAATATAATAACCACCTACTTAAAAGAACAAATATCCACATACATTTGAATTAGGCCTGTCCTGATCTTCTAAGCTGCCCAGATGCATTGCTTTAAGTTGGAATAATGCATCTGTGTGAGAAATTCATCAAACTGAATTCAGTCATTGTTATTTTAAAATACTTTTAGCTGCATGTACATGGCTAAAAATGTAGCCAAGTTCATTTGATCATCACTGCATAAACTTCAGTTTAAAATGTTTCCTTCAAATTTTCAAGGTTCATTAGTCTGGACTGTAGCATAGCGGCGCCGTATACACCCTATTAAGTAGAGGTACCGTCAACAGGTGAAACATGGACCAGTGTATAGAATGCAATATGACAGATTTTATGAATTATTTAGGAAATTCTATTTTTAATTTTCCCTTTATTTTGAACACCAATTCGTGTTACTTCGCAAATGGAGTAAAAACACAATGAAAAATAAGAAATGGTCCACATTGAAAGTATAGTGACAACATAAAATCAAGAAAATCGTTTTTAAAAAATGAGAAAACCATGCTATAAAATATATAGACACTAAGACATGACATGATCGATGTACATGTAGATGATTATCATTGTGACATTATGAACATGTTTGTGACATTGTGCATGACGTGTTGACAGGATCATCTGTTAGATGTCTCTACATAACCTACAGTGTAGTTGATACTTTCAGGGTGGAATATGAACAATGCTGACTATTTTTTTTAAATTGTCACATCAGCCGCTTGTACACGCATTTATTCATTATTCCTGTTTTCACAACAAGTTTCATATCATTTTTCTGAATATGTTGTGAAACTCGTTTGTCTGCTCATCTATTGGATGTTGGCTTTAGGCATTTTTAAGAATCTGCTTGGGTCAGAAAAGTCTAGATTTGGAAGTAAAAAGGGCATTTACCAGTATGGCAACAAACTTTAATTGACAAACATGTAGCTTTGCATGAATTTTGCAGCCTACAAGGTGGTTTTCCTCGAACCGGCGTCAATTGGCGGGAAAACTTTTGGAAAGTGCACATGTACATGTACCAAATAGCCTACTACGGAAACTATCAAAATGTCAACCTACCACGAAATTCCGGTGTATACAACAAAGTCTGAATCAATGTGTTGAGATAACAAGTTGCTCCCAAGTTGTCCAAGCCACAGAGCTTTGTCTCCGTCCTGGGTGATGGTGGCCCTTCTGACATCGTTCTACTGCTTTCAGAACTCTGTTTGTATTGAGAGGATACATGTACAACGTGCAAGAGGCTAAATTCCGTCTGCAGAACATCAGCTGCTTCTTCGTCAAACAAGCCACCAAACATTTTAGGTTGCTAAATTTCGATTGAAGTTCAGCTCATCCTTTAATGAACAAAAGCAACAATCCGCGACTACTGTATCTAATTAGCACGCTGCTATCAACAGAAAATTAATTAATTCGAACCATGATCTCTCTACCTCCTCATGATTCGAACCCTCGAAAAATTTCCAAATTGCCAAAATAACTCGATGCGCATGCGCACCAAGAGCTGCAGGCCAGATGGGGCGTCCCACTTAAAAGCACGCGTGTTTTGAAGGGGTGTTCGCACTTATCGACACCATTATCCTTCTATACCCACGTGAGTATAGAAGGATCATGTCAGCACGTTTTCGATGATCAGTTGGGCAAAGTACAAAAGTTCACACTTATCTAGTGCACGTATACATATATACATGTAATTTTTACTTACCATACCAGTTGTTTCTTCATTTTCATTCATCATTTCATTAGTTCAGTTGGGGGTCCTAGTTTCATGCGCCTGTAGGAAACGGGCGATTCCATTTTTCCTGTGACGTCACTCGAGGCGTCGAGAACCTGTTTTGCGTAATATCACTTCCGTTCTGTCCTTTCGTCAGTAGCGAGTCTTGGCGAGTGCACGTGGATACCATTTGCCTGGATTTGAATCAAAAATCTTCATTTAATGTATGTATAAGTGAAAATTTTAACTGGCCACATGTTCTGCTTGAGTAATTAGTTTCCAGGATGCCTCGAATTGAATAGCGCGCAGTTACATTCATCATTATGCCTTTTTTAGGCTTATTTTCTTTATGTCATCGTTCTCTCCATGCCCAGCATTGAGTACAGAACCGCATCCATGACCATGCGAATTTTCTTCGACGCTAAAAACTGTATACTAAATTCAAATTTCCAGCAATTGTAACTTTTACGTGCTGGATTCAATTTGTGGAATTAATTAGTTTTTGAGTAGGTTCCTCTATGAAAGAAGCTTTCAAATCTACCATATTGTGAAGTTTGTTCCGAACGAATGCGTAGGCCTTTTTATCCCGAATACAAAAACGTTAATTACCTTCCAGATATCAGCAACTATGCCGTCAGATGCCAAGAAAAAGCGCGACCAGAAGAAAAAGGAAGCGGCCAAGCAGCGAACTGTAAAGAAACCAGCAAAAGCCGACGAAACTGACAATGGCGAAGAAAATTCAGATACTCAAAAAAATGGTACTGAAACCCAGGCTAATGGTATCAGCGAAGGTAATCCATTGCATTTTTTTTAATCTTGTACCTACGTATTCCTTATAAATCGCTACACGATCATTCTTGGAGGTTGACATCCTTAAATTTGTTCATTTTCAGTTGACAAGCTAGCTCTGAAATTCGAACGTGATATGGAGATGAATGCAGTTGCCAGAGCTTGCACCGGAGTTCTCGGAGTCCATCCACGCAGCCGAGACATCAAGATCGACAACTTCTCCATCACTTTTCATGGCACGGAAATTCTCTGTGATACAAAATTGGAATTAAATTGCGGCCGTCGTTACGGGCTCATCGGATTAAATGGCAGTGGTTAGTACAAAACCCTGGAACTGCTATCGCTTGATGGTCAACTGTCATTTGCATCAATCACTTATTCCTTTATAGGGAAATCCACATTACTTGCGTCCTTGGGTAGGCGAGAGGTTCCGATTCAGGATCAAATTGATATTTATCACCTATCTAGGGAAATTTCTGCCAGTGATAAAACTGCCTTAATGGCTGTGATGGAAGTCGACCAAGAGAGAGCCAGACTCGAGAAGCTAGCTGACGAACTCGTTCAGTGTGACGACGAAGGTAGGAATTTTTTGAAACGTCTTAATTAACAATACGAAGAAGTGGTTCTTGTACTGATCCAAGGTAATTATTTTTAGAATCTCATGATCAACTCATGGATGTATACGAGCGACTGGACGAAATTGGAGCAGAAACTGCAGAAGCAAAAGCTGCCTATATTTTATATGGTCTTGGCTTTACTAAAGAAATGCAGCACAAGAAGTGCAAGGATTTCTCAGGTTATAAAGCACCTCCATAGCCTAATACTTAACCCTGCAACCAACCAAACGAAGAGGGTCTATTACAAACTTACCTGCAAATTCTCGTTTAGGTGGATGGAGAATGCGAATTGCTCTGGCAAGAGCTCTTCACGTCAGACCACATCTGCTGTTGTTGGACGAACCTACAAATCACTTGGATTTGGAAGCTTGCGTTTGGCTAGAAGAAGAATTAAAGACGTAAGCTTACAAATCCCTCTAGTGTTGATCGCAAATATCAGGACATTTCTAAGTAATTTTGTACAAATTAATAGGTATAAGCGGATATTAGTGATTGTTTCGCATTCACAAGATTTTTTAAATGGAGTTTGCACCAACATCATTCATTTGGATAAGAACAGATTGAAATACTATGGAGTATGTACAACTTATTTCCTAATTGGAGGTATATGAAGTTGTTGTAATACTCACTAGTTCTGGTGTTAAACTTCTTTTCAGGGCAATTATGATGCTTTTATTAAGACCCGGTTGGAACTGTTAGAAAATCAAAGCAAGCGTTATCAATGGGAGCAAGATCAGATAGCTCATATGAAGGTAAGATGCCATTTGTAAATGTAATGTTGCAGAGTGTGATCATGTTTTTGTGGAAAGAATGATGACATAAAAGGCCGAATTCTAATGTTCGCGATACAGAGATTTTCCTCGCTATCGCTAGAGCGTGATGTTCAAAACCCCACAAGCGATTATGAATCTGACTTTCCAATAGTCATGTTGCTTGCAAAATGTTAATCTCAGAATGAGAAGTTCAATCATTGTCCTCTCTCCACTTACAGGACTACATTGCGAGATTTGGTCATGGCAGTGCCAAACTGGCAAGACAAGCTCAAAGCAAGGAGAAAACTTTAGCAAAAATGGTGGCTGGAGGACTAACTGAGAGAGTGACATCTGACAAGGTATAACAATAGAGAAGCCATGAAACGAACGTGGTTTTGTATTGAAGCATCTTTCTAATGGTTTTTTTTTTGTTTGTTTTTAGACTGTACAATTTTACTTTCCATCATGTGGCACAATTCCTCCTCCTGTGATTATGGTTCAGAATGTTAGTTTTCGGTACACAGACACTGGTGTAAGTTGAAATCAAGTAACAGGACTGTTGGAAACATGTCAGTGTTCAAAGTTGTAATTTATTCCCGTTTTTTAATAGCCTCATATTTATAAGAACTTGGAATTCGGCATCGATTTGGACACTAGACTGGCACTTGTAGGACCAAATGGTGCTGGAAAATCCACCCTTCTAAAGTTATTGTATGGGGAGGTAAGCCTAATTATAGGAGATTTATTCATGGCTGATGGACATCTTGCCTCATATACTGATTGTTAACTTTCTAGTTGGTTCCCACTGATGGCCTTATCCGGAAAAATTCCCACCTCCGCATTGCCAGATACCATCAAGTAAGCTTCGTTCTGCTTTGAAAGAGAAAAACGTGCATGTTAATAATTATAGTAATAAAAAATCAAATCTTACTTTGTTCACGTGTCCCGGTGTTTGAGGAATGATGACAAAATAGGCCGAAGTTTAGTACTCGCATAAACCATTCCTTGGTTTTTGCTAGAGTATGATGTTCAAAACACCCAAAGCGATTAGTGGCTGACCTCTCACCGAAAGAAAATCAACTTGTTTTACAATGGAACGTAAAAGAGATTTTACTAATATGCGGCTAATTTATTTCCCAGCATTTACACGAGCTACTTGATTTGGATTTATCTGCTCTGGAATATATGATGAAAAACTTTCCTGATGTTAAGGAAATTGAGGAAATGAGGAAAATAATTGGACGATATGGCCTTACCGGACGGCAGCAAGTGAGTCGCATTCCCTGTCTTAATTGTATGTGCTTAAGGAATGCTTTTACCAATCTTTTGATTTTTTGTCTTCAAGATCTGCCCGATCCGTCAGTTGTCAGATGGACAAAGGTGCCGCGTCGTTTTTGCCTGGTTGTCACTTCAAGCTCCCCATCTGTTGTTGCTTGACGAACCTACTAATCATTTGGACATGGAGACGATAGACGCCCTTGCCGATGCAGTTAATGATTTTGAGGGAGGAATGGTACTAGTTAGCCACGACTTCAGGCTGATAAACCAGGTAAAAATTCTCGCAAAAGTGAAAAATGTGCATTGCAAATGTTAAACTCTTAGTTTAATACTTACGCCTAATCTGATTTTAGGTTGCCGAGGAAATCTGGGTGTGTGAAAAAAGTACCGTAACGAAATGGGGTGGGGACATTCTCACGTACAAGCAGTTCCTGAGGGAGAAAGTCTTGAAGGATAACGCAAAAGCAAAAATAAAGTAGTGAGGCTGGTTCTCTGTAAGAAAAGCTCAGCAGTGCATTCTTCAGTCTCCAGCCGCTTGCAAGCTACTTAAATTATTTATTTATATTTCCTTACTGCAGTAGCTGAAGCATCAACATTAAAATTGACTAAGGTGCATACTTATAGTTTTGAATACCTCTTTAAGCACTAGTTGTACACAGATTTTCTGAGCAGCACCATTACTTTTTATGCAACAAGTTTTGCTTCATTCATAATGTTATTCAAATTCTGACTGTTTCACTGATATTAAAATAAAGACAAGTTTAAGTAGCCTGCAATAGAAGTTTTATTTTGGTTGTTATTTGTGACTCTCCCTTGGAATTAATTTTTTTTGACCCCAACTAGATCGACATACAAATGCTTTTGCAAATAAATTCACCATTTATAGTAAGTATACAGGTAGTGTAATATGCCAGTGGCTTTTTTTTTTTACAAGTTTCAGGAATGCTCACTACCACAGCTTAGATGCAACAATCGTTATGTTTTTCTATTTACTCGCATCTTTGAAAGAACTCAAATTGCACCTTGCTTCCTCTCTTTGGACTTGCCAATCAAACTAAGAACCTCCATTGCAGCAACTGGAATTTTCGTTCCTGAAAAACCCATAAGCATTAGTCTTTTTTAAACTAATGTAATCCTGTATACTAGAGATAGCAACTGATATTTAACATACCAGGACCGAATATGCTAGAAACGCCTGAGCTGTAGAGAAAATCGTAATCTTGAGGTGGTATTACTCCGCCACACACCACTATGATGTCACTGAAATAAGACAAATAAATCTGTTTTAATACGTGACATTATTTGAGACTGGTGAGGACAAAATAAGCTGCATTTTTCTACGTACGGCCTTCCTGCTTCTTTGAGAGCAGACACCAATTCTGGAACTAAAGTTCGGTGGCCAGCTGCCTGAGAACTTACACCGACAACATGTACATCAGCATCAACGGCTTGCTGAGCGACTTCTTGTGGCGTCTGAAAATAAGCAGTTATGCCTCTTTTGTTCTTGAAATTTGTGACAATTAAATTTTGATTGCTTTTTTGACATTCGACATTTCCCAATTCACTAACATATAGGTTTATGTACATATAGGTATTGGTACAGAATCTTTCTGAAAGAACATTCTAGATTTGCTATATATGCCTATTAACTGAATACCTTGTACCTGAAACAATGGGCCAATGTCAACATCAAATCCTAGGTCAGCAAATCCGGTTGCAATAACTTTGGAACCACGGTCATGACCGTCTTGTCCCATTTTGGCAACTAGGATGCGAGGGTGGCGGCCATCATCTTTGACAAATTCCTGTCAAAACATTGGATGCATGACGTACATGTAAATTAATGTCTTATCCATAATGTACAATGCTTTGGTTGTGAACAAAACTAATGTGCTTGCCCGTATTTTTGCCAGAACTACATCTAATTCTTTCTTCTCCCCATATTCTGAACTGTATGCACCACTGACTAGTCTATCTGTAGCAACGTGACGCCCAAAAACCTAAAATACCAGATAAATACTATGAATGAAGTGTTGCATGTCAAATTTTAAACTTAATATTTTTACCGTCTCCATAGCTTGAGTGATTTCACCAACAGTGCATCTGGCTCGGCTTGCTGCAACTGCTAATTCCAACAAATTTCCTTCACCACTTTTGGCACATTCTGTTATAGCTTTTAGACAATCATCAACCTGATGCATACAGAGAATGTCAAGTAATCTTAAAAAAGGCATTCAAGTATATGAAGGAAATTGACTGTAATAAGACATTTGGATATGCTTACATTCTTTTGATCTCTGGTAGCCTTAATTTTCTCCAGTTTAGCAATCTGCTTATTTCTAACATTTGCATTATCAATTACTAAAACTTCTAATGGTTCCTCTTTTTCTAGGCGATATTTATTGACACCAACAATCACTTCTGATGGAAGAAAGAATTGTTCAAAATTAAAAAAGTGAGCATTAAAGACAATTACACTAGATAAAGATTCAAGTTAACCTTTTCCACAGTCAATACAGGCTTGTCTTTTAGCAGCACATTCCTCTATCCGCAATTTTGGCATTCCTGTAACCACAGCCTTTGCCATACCACCCATCTCTTCAATCTTTAATGTTATCATAAAAACAATGGAGGATGGGGAATTAAAATTTTTCAGCATATAGAGGCAAAGCACAAGATCTGACATGCATGAAAACAGACTGAACAATGATATGTGGCGCTGCAGTTTATACATCAAATACTCCAGGTTACCTCATCAATTATCTTCTTGCCAGCATCGTATAATTCCTGTGTCAACGTTTCCATCATATAAGAGCCAGCCCAAGGATCGATAACCTGTTCAAATTTCACTCCTTTAGCAATGCAGAGGAACAAATTTGTCAGTGTTAAAAATTAAAAATGCAACAAACCTTTGGAATACCAGTTTCCTCCTGCAAAATTATCTGAGTGTTTCTCGCGATGCGAGCACTGAATTTTGAAGGTAATGCTAGAGCCTCGTCAAAGGAGTTCGTATGCAATGATTGCGTGCCACCAAAGACTGCTGCCATAGCTTCAACTGTAGTCCGAACTATGTTATTGTATGGATCCTGACCACCAATTTTCAGGTCATATAAGTTGTATTAGTAAATCGTTATAAAAAATCAAATTGTGGTAAATTATGACTGAGCTCACCTGTTCAGTAAGTGACCAACCCGAAGTTTGGCAATGTGTTCTTAGTGTCAATGATTTTTCACTTTTTGGATTAAATTTTTCTTTTAATAAAACCGCCCACAACCGCCGGGCTGCCCTCATTTTGGCAATTTCCTTTTTTTCCCCCATTAAAATTTGCAATTAGCAATGCAATGTGAGAAGAATCCATGAATTTCGACAATACATACCATATAAAAATTCATTCCAATTCCCCAAAAAAAGGACAAACGTGGGGCAAAATCATCAATCGACAATCCTACTTTAAGACCTGGAAAACATAAGAAAACGTAGAATAAAAAAGTCAAACACACTATCGACTGTTTGCAAATGATTAAGGTATTATTAATGATCTCACCTGTACGACAATACTCCAATCCATCAGCAAGTGTAAATGCCATTTCCAAAACTGCATTTGCTCCAGCCTCTTGAATATGATATCCAGATATCGAAATAGAGTTAAATTTTGGCATATTCTAAACATTATATTGAACAAAGTCCAAATTGGAATATCATTATGCTAGGCATCTGAAAATTTTGCAAAACTGGATGTCTAAAATATATCAAATCAAAATTATTGACATTTCAGTTGTGCTTTTTGCAACCAGAGATATAGTTTTGCAAAATTTTATCAGTCAAGCTCAAACGGTCTAAAATTTCTGTCAGCGCAATGCCCACTTGCCTTCGACACATATGCAAATATGTCTCCTATAATTCGCATGGAAGGTTCTGGAGGATAGATGTATGTATTTCGTACCATAAATTCCTTTAGTATGTCATTTTGAATGGTTCCAGATAGCAATTCTTTTTTTACACCCTTTATACAAAATGTGCAAGCATGATTAAAACAATGCAAACAAATGATTTGATTATAAAAGTAATATTACCTGTTCTTCTCCAGCTACAATAAACATTGACAGAATTGGAATTACAGCACCGTTCATTGTCATAGAAACAGACATTTTGTCCAGTGGAATTTCATTAAACAGAATCTAAACGAGCTTAAAGGTCATGTGTTTATACAAATGATTTTCTTTAGAATCGTTATATAGACTTCAATCACACCTTCATGTCTTCTACGCTGTCTATTGCAACACCAGCCATCCCAACATCTCCTTTTACTCTTGGGTTATCGGAATCATAGCTGGCAAATTAAACATTGTCACCAAGTGTTCCAAACCCTAATAGTTCCAGTAACAAATACATACCCTGTGTGCGTTGCTAAGTCAAAAGCAACACTAAGTCCTTGCTGTCCAGCTTTAATATTCATCTTATAGAAGTAATTACTTTCTTCCACAGTGCTGAATCCTGCATACTTAGCAAGTCAAAAAAAATATATATATATATTAATCTTATTCAAAAGAATTAATTAATTCAACAAATATCGGTATGCATGTTGATGAACAACTTACCTGTCTTATTGTCCATGGTCTTTGGGTATACATTGTAGGATAAGGGCCTCTAGTAAATGGGAATTTCCCAGGAAGCTCGTTTTCCAAGGAAATTGTGTCATCTTTCGTATATATTGGTTTAACATCAATGCCCTGTGTAAATTGATATTGAATTTAGTGACATAACCAAAAACAGCTGCGTTTATGTGAAAACCAGCGATACATGCCTCGGAGGTTTTCCAGATAAGTTTTTCAGAAGGATCTTCCCCCTTCAGCTGTTTTTTGGCCAAAGTCACCCATTCAGGATTAAGTGTTTTGTGAATGTTTCGATGTACGCGAACAAGCTAGAAGAAGAAAATAACATAAGCGGCTTTGCACGCTGGGACTGAAATATATGATGGCAAGCAACTATATTACTGGGACAAACCGTGACCTTGCGTCCTTGCCTACAGCATTTGCATAGAAATTCAAATGCGTAGCATGTAAACTATGCTAATGTCATGGAGCTAGGACATGTAGGTAGGGTACGGGAGCCAACATCAAATTAAATTAAATATTCACAATGAAATCGAGTCTCCTTATTTGCATTTAACATTGTCACGCACACAACGGCTATATTTTGCATACATCTAATACCGTATTGCATTACAAAGTGCTGAAGATTTTTTACAAATACCTCAAAGATATTTGAAAGTCAAGTCAGATCTACAAACGAATGTCTTGACACTTTCCCTGGCAATCATTTTCATAAGTTATGCACAAAGCAAATAAGAAATTGCCAAACCTCTTTGGTAGTTCTAGCTTTCACACTTTGGATTCGAGAAAGGTTTCTAAACATCCTGGTCTCCTGGATTTTAATTTTGTGCGTGCTATTTATTGATGGAACGGGTTATGACCATGAAATTCCTTCCGTACCATCTGGTGACAGCTTTCATAAATAAAACACGATGGTGGTTAAAAGTAGTAACGCACAAGAGCTACTATTGGCTTATTTTAGATTCCTGTGTTATAAAGGGGGAAACTAATGACGCATTAGTCAAAGGTTGAAGGATGACGTCACATTGGCGCGAAGAGATTGAAGACTTGAAATTCAAAACGATCTCAAACGGTTTCTCCTTCGGGTTCGAGTCTTTCCTCCACCTGTGACTAATAATAAAAAAAAACTGAGCGATTTTCGGAAGAAATATGGCGTTTGACCACGAAACGGATGAAATATCGACCTTGTCCTGTTGGGAAACAAACAACTTTTGTGCGGCAGCATAGCACACGTGGGTCACGTGTGACGTTCTCCAATGACCTTTATCGCCCTTCAAAATCTGCACCAATGAGACGGCACCTGTGACGTCACGCATCGAACGTCACAGGTTCTCTTTCCGCTTCATTTCTTGAGAAAAATCCCTCGTGCAGGTTGGGCATCCTAGCTTTGTGGAAAAGTCTGTCTGGAATCTTCGCTTCTTTCCTTTAATTTCAATAGTAAGTGATCTTGAGTATTTTATTGTGCCAAAAATGGTTTGAAATGTAGAAATGAAACGATAAAGCGTCAATTGTGGCTTGCACAATTGAGGCCGGCACGCATGCTTCCTGGTTCAACCCTGTATAACCTTGGTTTGAACCGGCGTGCTCTGACCCAAATTATAGATTTTGCATTGTTAGAAAGCTGCAGAAATTCATTTATTTCTTTAGTGCAGGTCAAATGACTTAATAAACTGTAAGTTCGCCGAGATTAAACGTACCGATTTAATAGTAATACAATTGAAAAGCCGGCCATAGCAAATGAATGAAATTTGCAAGATTGCATCATCCATTTTAAAGCTTCGGGGGCAGTTCGTACAGTAGGCCTATACAATCAGCAAAACAAACAAACACTTGCTATTATTTCTATCATATGGCAGCAGTAATAGCTTCAGTAGTTGAAACAACCAATTGTGATATGTACTGTACAAGTAACCAACCTTTTGCACGCGTGCTTATGGGATACCATAAATGTACCCTTTATAATTCCAGAACTTACCCTCCGAAATGGCCGACATTCCTGCTGGAAATTCTGAAAATGGCAAGAAAATCTTCATTCAAAGATGTGCACAGTGTCATACTGTTGAAGCTAACGGCAAGCACAAAACTGGACCCAATCTTCATGGTCTCATTGGACGGAAGACTGGCCAAGCCCCTGGATTTAGTTACACCGATGCCAACAAAGCAAAAGGTAGGACACTTAATAAGCTTGATTCACGTCATACATTCAGGAGCATGTTCCTTATACTTACTCTTCCATTGCTTTTAAGGAATCACTTGGGGCAAGCAGACGTTATTCGACTACTTAGAAAATCCCAAGAAATATATTCCTGGGACGAAAATGGTGTTTGCTGGCTTGAAGAAGAAGAACGAGCGTGCTGATCTGATTGCATACTTGGAAGAATCTACAAAATAAAACATCAAAATCCATGGCTTACACTTAGCTAGCAGTCAATTTAATTAGATGGCCTTTGTAGTTTTGAAATATTCAAATCGCCATACCTTGTGAAGTTTTTTGGCCAGACTTTCCATAAAGATAAGAGGGGGGGAAACTAAAAATATGGATATAATTTTCCATTGTGGCACATAATGTATTTATTTTTTATGAAGAATTCGTTTTTCATGTCAGTTATGTTTAAATGTGAATTTAAAATAAATGAATAAATGATGACTGTAGACAGTAACAAAATTAAACTTGCTATGAACAAAGACACTTTTAATAAGATGTGTTGCCTAGGACCGAATGGTTAGACGTACCCTGATATTTACAGAAGCTAATTCAGCTGCTAGGTAACGAAATACAAATGGCATTGGAACGAGCGCTATGTGACGTCCAGTGTCACACATTGAGCATGTCCACTGTCTAGTGGCATAACTCGAGGAAGCTCCTTTGGGCAGACTCAAAATTGAAGACAGAATGTTTCCACACTGTGTGCATATATAATCCTATAATAAAAGAAAAGAAATTACTTAATTTTTCCAACCTTAGTATCAGGAAAGAAATATTTTCGTATAGTGTGAAAAAATTCAAGGTGCTTGGCACATGTCCAATAACAAAACTAAAAGGAATGGAGGTCAACATATATTTAGCAGTGTGTTGCAAACGACGAAATAGCACCGATCACTATAGCATCACAAAACAAATAGTGCTTATCATCAACATGTACATGTACTTGATAAGTTGCTTGAGTACTATCTGGATGATACTTTGATTTTACAAATTCTACGGGAACTGTATTTTAAAATACTAGCCAAATGATTAAAAATACATACATTATAAAAATTTTGGCTATAAATAACAATAATCAAGTTATTCTGTCAGTAAAATCGTATTATTTATGAATTATTTTGATGCCAGCTATGTCAAATGTTAGGTTTACTAACCATCATAATTCAGAGTGAAAGAAATGTCACATCACTTAATGTGCTTACACAGTAACAAAAATGAAGGTTGAATGTCTATTGTCTTTTGTAATTTTGTCAGAGAGCAATACTGCACGAGTGTCATACAGGACAGGGTTGTGCGGAATCTGCCTAATCTACTAGAACTGTAGCAAGATGGATGTTGCCCCTCAATGAAAAACGCCAAGTGTGCCAGATGTAGCCTGGTTCGGTTATTCAACCTAACATTTGACATTAGTGACATCGATGCCACTAAAAAAGTTCCAACTCTCAAATTACTACGATAAACAAAATCAGTAATTTTGTATGGAAATAACATACCAGTGTTCTGTCGGAACAGTTGAACAACCTATCGTGTAACAAATACGAAGCTCCATGTGCCAGTAATGAGTCTCGCTCCATTTCCCCAAACCGGATACCCCCGGCTCGTTTACGTCCTTTCACTGGCTGACGAGTGAGAATATCCACTGGTCCAGTTGTTCGCACCTAACATTAAAAGTGACAGTGAGCAAATTCCAAATCAATTGCAAAGTCGTTTTATCAAACTACAAACCTGATACTTGTCAGCAACCATGTGCCTTAGTCGTTGATAGTACACCATGCCAAAGAAAATGTTGACATTTAGTTCACGACCATCAATTCCACCATACATTGGCTCATTGCCATAATAATTGTAGCCAGCTGAACGAAAATTAATTCATGGCAAATCACATTACAAAGTATTAAATGGTAATGTTATTAAAGGCAGAATATGGACTAACCAGCTTCAAGCAATTTTCCGAAGTAATCAACAGCAGAATCATCCTCAGAAAATTTAAAAGGTGAAGCGTCATGAACAAGAGAGTGTAAGGCAGCAGACTTCCCAGCCATACTTTCCACCATCATTCCTTTATAGAATTATAAACCAAAATCTTCAGGGGTTATATGCAAGTCATTTGAACAAATTTGCTATACACTTTTTGACGTTTTGGAGACAATTCCATTTATCCTGTATCACAACATAAGCTGCGAAAAATGCTTACCAATGGTCATACGAGACGGAAAGCCATGGGGATTAAAAATGATATCCGGAGTCATACCACTTTCTGTAAAAGGCATGTCAACTTGGGGCCATTTTTGACTGCAAATGCCTTTTTGTCCGTGTCGGCTGGCAAACTTATCTCCGATTGAGGGGTTACGCTGAAATGGAAGTTAATATATTGTAGCATTTAAAATGGCTAACATATGAGAACGATCTTAAATTCTGCTCCATGTCAAAATGCTCAAACCTTTGAAACAACATATAATTTGCATCGACACTTTCGACCTAACCTACTCCTACCAAAACTAAGAGTAAAGTTGAAGTAAGCGACTTTGTGACGTTGTTCTGACATGAAACGTTTAAATTCCTATTACAACTTACTGGCACTCTCAAGCGAAAGGTACATCTTTCAACACCATAAGAGATGTCATCCTCACTTCCCAGAAGTATAATCTCTTCAAGGTATGCATCTTCCATTGAATGATATTTCACAATCTTCATTTCTCCTGATGCATTATTAATAGAACTTTTTAAAAGGAAAAAATTGAACATTATATATCTTTCTTCTTTGAGATTCAACTAAACTCCATAAAGAGAGTGATCTATCATACCTGTAATATGGTGATCCATATGTAAGAAGAGTACCCATGGGTGGGAAACCATCTGGACCCAATTTTCCTACTGTGTCTTTGTCTTGACATGTGTTACCAAAATGATGTGTCTGTGTACGACTTCTTCTACTTCGCAAGTCAATGGTATCATGTTTGATAACACAGCCATGAGCAAATCCTCGTTCATATGATGATTTATTAAGTATCATAGCATCCTCCATGTCATATCCCTGATAAAATCAGTAAAGCAAATTAGGATGTTTATAAATAGTCATAAGAACAAGTCAATTGCAAAGTTTTAAGTCTTACAGTGTGAGAGATGACAGCAACAATAGCATTTGTTCCTAGAGGGTAATCATCAATACCGTAATCATCATAGGCAGTTGGCCTAAAGAGAGGTGACTGAGGCGTTGTTAACCTATACAATTTGTTGTCAGTGCGATATCGCAGTGCATGAGCAGGTGTCCCCATCGTTTGCTTGCCCATCTAAAATTTGAAATTATTTCTGAGACTGCTCATTCAATGAAATGTGTAGTAATGTTCATCTCATTTATCGGAAACAATTTTCTTACCTGGCACTGATACATGTTTCGAGGGCTCTGATTGAAGTCTGGAAGTGGGATTAGATTTGCCAAAACACTCAAAATGCTGTTCTCTTGCAGCTCCATATGGGTAGTAACCTACAAGTATAATATGAAAATGTAACCGAGAATAATTTTACTTTTTATTCATGATTTATGCAGCTTTGTAAAAAAAAACCTAAAATATACACACCCCTCTTATAATTTCCTTAGCAGTTACACTGACATTCAAATACACTTGCTCGAATATCCCGATATACTCGATTTGACCGGTTGATAAATTCCGAACGGGTCGCATCATCCGAGTGGGGGTTGTAAAAAGATACAATCCTGGATATTGAGTAGGATTGCTTGTAGAAGGCACTAAACAAATTTCCGTGAACTGTGGAATCTATAACAAAAGGTAACTTAGAAAAATTCACATATTGTATCAAGATAAGAATACGTTTATAACTTACAACTGAATTATCGGTCGATTTAATTTGCCGCAAAGTTGCTGCAAAAGAAGCCCCTCTGTCCTTGGGAATATAGCCTAATATTTTCCCATCTAGTTGGACTACATAGCAATCGCTATAAGGGACAGGAGAAGGGCAGTCATGGAGTGTCATTCCCCTCGAGCACAACAACTCAGGTATATCTGCAACTGGACTCTGCACGGTGACAACCTAAAACATAATTAAGGTGATAAATGAATCCTCATGGTTATAAATTCAAAAATGTACAAAAAAAATTCTGAAAGTACTTGGCATGGAGCAGCTAAATGGTTAAGCAATCCACATGGTGTTCCATCAGGTGTATGGACAGGGCAAATAAAGCCTAAATCACAAAAACAGTGGTTATGAAATACTGTAGTCAAACTCCTGACTTCTCCCCCACTTGACCACACATTTTCTGCATACCCCAAGATTCAGGAAGAAGTTTTCGGGCAGTCGTGGTTCTCATTTCAGCAAAAAATGCACCACGGTGAACACATCGAAAATGAGAAATGTATCTGATATAGTTGAGTTTGTCAGCTAAAACAGTCATTCCAGTGGTCTGAAAAGTATCTCAAAATTAGTAACAGCCTTTTATGTTAACTGCTTCAAAAAACCATCACCATTATACCTGCATTAAACCAAGACCAGATTTGGTCACCACATTTCCAGTAGCTAATAAATACTCCATTGGCCTGGTCACATCAAATGCTTGCTTAAATGCCGGTGTTAAAGTCTCTGAAAAGTGAAAAAAAAAATGCAAACATGTACTTTGCAGAATAAAGATTTGAAACCACTAATTCAAATATGTGAATTTATCTAAACTTACGCATATTTAACTTATAGCCCACTCCAACTGACTTTGCCTTCTTTTCAATTGCAATTTTCAAAGACGTCAGCCAGGTTTCAAGCTTTTCCTAGTCGAATTTAAAGAGCAAACAATCTCAATTTTGGTTTCTAGTTTCATCATGTTTTCAAATTACGGTAATTAGTTTGTCAATAATTACCTTCAAAACCATCAAATAAAGATGCCCACTCAACAATACTTCATGATTCATAGGATTATCCGGAGATTCTAAGGCACACTCACCAGCAACAGCTGAGTACAATTTTCTTGTCATATAACTATAACCACATTGCCATTTTGTCAAGACATGTTAACACTTTAAAGGATGTTAAATATGAAAATAATACTAACACAAGAAAATTGAATTTGTCTTGTTTTGATTCCAGATGAATACAAATACATTGACTCAATAGAAACTCTGCAATTTGTACATTGGAATACCATGGAGGTAGAAACAATTTATGACGAAACTGTGTTCCAATGTAATTTAGGACTTGATTCTGGTTGAACAATCCTTCATCTTGAACTTGCCTTAACATCATAGCAATACATCTAAATGAAAGTAATAATAAGCAAATACTTTTTTTAAAACAAATCTTGTTCTTTACTTGCAACTCATACATTCTACTAACTAACCCTTTATAATATGAAACATCCTCCTTTCCCTTGATTAGTTCCTCATAAATGTGGTAATCATTATAGTTGCATAATGCCTGCGAATTAGAAAACGCCAAAGAAACTTTTCAAGTAAAATGTCATACCAAAAAATAATTTTAAAGAGGGATACTTCGCTTTTACGTACTGATGGGGACCGGACCATGAACTTAAAGCAAATATATACTGAAAGTGAGCAATGCTATTTCAGAAGTAAAGTCATAAAATACTGTACATTCTTGGAAAAGTCGTAAATCGGACAGTGTAATTATCTTGTCTGCAATTGGGAACGTGAGTTCACATGCATGTCAATTGATTAATGGGGTTTGAGGTCAGATGATAATGTACATAAATATGAAGCACACGTAGCAAGCTGATTAATGGGTTCGGAGGACAATGTACGTAAAAGTGAGTCTACTTAAAGCGAAATATTCCTGTATTAATATCAATGATTGCTGGATTGCTGGACGATGTGAACAGATCAATATTTTAATTTTGAACCAATCACCTTCTGAAAAATATTACCCATGATCCTTGTTAAAGGATGCATTGGGAAATACACAATCACATTCACAATAAATTCAGTCTGACAATAGCAATTTAGGAACAACTTACCTTCAACATCAAAATAATTGGTACAAAAAACATCTCTTTTCTGTAGGAAAACATAAGCTTCGCTGTACCATTGGTCAGATAATGAAGGACCATTGTCTGAAATTTTTTTTTTTGAATTAAGAAAAAGCATTGGCCTACAACAGTTATGTACAAACTTGAAATTTTTGCTCACGGTTCCACTCTGATCAGGCTTCACACTACGAACAGAAACCCCAAATTCAGAAAACAACTTCCCTCTGTGTCGCCATGAAGGTCTCGTCAATGCAAGCGGCTATAAAATAGCTGCCAATAAATAATATAGCCAAAAACAACATCCCCAAATAGCAAAGCAATACAAACACCCAACTCACATAATTCCGTCTTTGCATAATAAGCATTCTGATGATTTTTTCATTGCCATTTACGATAAAATACCCCCCAAATTCCTAAACAGCATCAAAAAAGAAGTGGTGCAATAGTTAGCAAATGCACTGAGGTGTTATAAAAATCATAGGAGTGGTATAAAAATTGGTTCTGGTTGGTAAAAGTAATGCAGAACAACTTTACCCCTTGTTCTTCATGGTGCTTGACAAGCTCGGCTGGTGACAATTTATGCAGCGAGCATATGTTAGACTTGACCATGACTGGAACTTCTCCAACTTCTTTCTCTACAGTCTGAACCTTTCCACCATCAACGGAAAATATTAACTGCACTTGCAGCTTACCACGGTAGGTTGATCCACGCAACCGGCACTGACACACACAAAATTGTTAGCAAGATCCAATGTCACTTGGGGAAGTAATGGTAAATCAGTCATAATTATTTATTATCTTACATCAACCGGAAATGTACGAGTATTTCGAGTATAAAAATGTGATGCACTGTTAACACAAGGAATGCCAATTGTTGCATCCTAAAAAATAAAATAAAATCACTCATTTTTACTTTTAACAGAATTCCATGGCGAGGTTACCTTGATTGCCAGCATTATCCTACTTTCATTAGGTAACGCAAATTCCACAGGTGGGATGTCCTGTAAAGCAAACGATTTACAATAAACAATCTACATAATTAATTACCGTGTAAACAACAGTACGGTACCGGTAGGCCTACTGTTATAAAGTTTAATTATTTGTCTTCATCGTATTACGTACCTTGACAGCTGTCGCGAGACCTTCGTTTAGAACATAGTTAAAAGAGTCTATATGGGGTTTGGCAAAATCTTTGACGATCTAAACAAGATAAAGCATTCTGTATGAAAGGACATGGGCAAAGGCCGCGGCCATGCGGTCATAAAGCCACGTGGTGGTCACCAAACAATTTCGTTCAGGCGCTAGACTGATTGCTATGCGATGTATATCCTATTACCGTACCTTATTAAAATTGTCCGGAATTTTTTTGAAATTTGTGGTTAGATGTTTGTTATCCTGCGGTTTGAAATTAGCCATCTTTCCTGCGATATGTTGATCATGCAGGTACTCCTATATAGTTGATCGCACGTTCAGGAAAACGAACAGCGAAAAACAACCTGATGATCTCGATTTGAAAAACCTTTTAAAGCTAATTGAAATTGTGTCTAATAATTCAGCTATCCTGCCATTTGAACGTCAGAGCATGATTATTACGCAATCACATATGAACGCATGGTGAGAAGCAGACGAACTTGTAAATACATGTATAGTAGCGCCGCGGCGCTAAGGCGCTTCAACTTAAAAACTTTTAGCCGTATGCCGGGAAATATGAACTTTTGATGTGCAGTATAGGTTAGTTCAAGGGTGGGGGTGAAGGGGAGCGGGACCCTCCTTGAACTAACCTGACTAACCTATGCGCATCAAAAATTCATGTTTCTCGGATAACGGATAAGTACCAAAATTCATTTTTACAACCTGGTTTTTAATTTCAAACATATGAATGTTTAATCAAATTTTGAATTAATATCAATAATATTTACGTAAATATGAGGGGGTGACATCACTGACACCGTTAATCGAGTGCTTAGAAACGTACATAAAATAGATACAGTACATGTACACTGTATATTGAAAGGACATTTAACAGATTCGCAATTATGAAAAATAAACAATTACAAACAGACTCAAACACGAGTGAAATGTTTTCGTTTTGCATCATGATGGCCCGTGTTATAATTAGCTTCGATTTTTTTAAGTTTTTCTTGGAAGGAAAACGTCTTCGTGCTGCTAAACAAGCAAGCAACCAACAAGCGTTGTTCAAAAAGGAACATGTCTAGTAATGGCGTTCAGCTCCATTGCCGCTTTCCTGGCTATGCAATTATAAGAATAGTCGTCTATTTGAACAAAAAAAATGTTTCTGGATGCCATCCATACTAAGGAATTTAGATTAGCTGCCTTGTATTTATCTTACGAGTATATAACTTACACTTAATAAAATGCACCATATTTCTGTGTGATTAACCGCAGCTGTAAAAATGCGGCAAAGGCAATAACTGCAAAAAGTAAACTTTTTGAAAGATAAATGTTGGATAACACTGCGTAGACACGAAATAATTACACCAAAATAATCTCGCAACTAAAAGAACCCCATACATTTAAGTTCCGTTTCGATAATTCGTTTTTGAAGACGTTCAAATATTAAGTCATCATCTTAGGGGGCTGTCAAATGATGACACATAATATCGGAAGATGTGGGGGGGAATCCAATGGTGATGTCATCATTGCTGTTTTAGGAAACATTGTTTTAAGAACATTTCTTTTGAAAATGTACTTTTGTGTGACTAAAATGTATGCACACTAAATGCATGATCTATGCTCATATTTTGATAAAAAAGCTCTGAATTCCAATTTTTAGGTCAATGATTGTGTCATCACTTGGGGATGTCCGAAATTGATGACCAATGATAAGAGTTTGCAATCACGAAAATGTGAAATTGCATCTGAAGGTCCCCTTCAGCGTCTTCTAACTCCCAATTACATTTCAAAAACTTTACCCCTGCAGATATATTGAACATGTGCAAAGTTGTTGCCACAGAACGTAACCTTAAAATATCATGTCTGCCAACATCCAATAAATATTTTCGCCAGTTGCCACCTACCTTCATCCTCCTTAAAACGGAAGCATACAGTGGCGCCATTATTTTACAATCCCGGCTGGTTCTCGTCCATCCCTGTGAATTAATGGGGATAATGAAATGGTTACTGGGCATCGAAACTCTGATGGCCTCGTCGATTAATAAGTGGCGAAATTTCGGTATTACTTGCTCGTCCGCTATCCATATCAGAACTTGTATACGAGCTAAGGGTGGTTGAGCTGGAATTCAAAATGTCGTGGGCTTCTTGCACCGACAGCGAGCGTTGGGTGTTGCGGCGCATCCGGTTTGGTGAACCGCCCAATTTCGAGACGTCCACACTGTTTGGGTCGGCTTGGTAAGCCAGGGCGTTCATGATCAATTGGTCGGGCACCACCATCAGCGGATGGACTTCTTTCATTAAAACGCCAGCCGGAATCTTGTGGAACTCGATGAATTCCAGAAAGTTGCCCATTACCTCTTTCAAGGACGCACTTGGGTTGCTGTCGCAGAAACGTTTGCTCCACATGAGGGCCGCTTGAAATTTGGTCAACTCATCAGCTTTCAGTTCGTCCCGGGACAAAATTAACCGCACCACGTGTTGAGGAAGAAGCGTGAAGGACCCTAAGCTGAGGACCTCGTTCCCGTGTAGATCAACAAATTCCAACACCTAGAAATCGCACGAACAAATCTTGTTTTGAAATTGAAGGTCGAAGGCTTTTGCTTAGTGCGAAAGTCACAACGCGAATCA
>JAQFYZ010001486.1:0-23064 GCA_034695085.1 Cylindroiulus punctatus
TCCATTAACGGAACTACATATTATGTTAGGGTAGGTTAGGTTAGGTTAGGTTAGGTTAGGTTAGGTTTGGTTAGGTTTGGTTAGGTTAGGTTAGGTTTTGTTAGGTAAGGTTAGGGTAGGTATAAACGCTCAAAAAACCTAACCAAACAAAACCAAAACCTAACCTACCCTAACATAACAGGTAGTTCCGTTAATGGACAAGTACCGAAATGCCAAATAAGGCACATAATATGCAGGCCCATCTGGTTTACAGTTACATTCTTGGATTTTCTATTGGCATTTCACCATAATTTGCATGTAGTCCTTACGCCAACCACCCTTAATATCTTAACTTCACATATTCTACTACCTCTCAGATTTTCTCATTTTTATCAGACTTATAATATCCTTTGTTTATATTTTGTGGCGTTTTTGACCTAACCTAACCTAACGAGGTAATAACCAAAGCTGCCCCTGTAGTCAGGCAATCCCTGCTAGCCTACGAGCCGTGAGGGGAATGTACAGCAGTCCCTGCTCAAAATGTTATCTTGAAATGCGTGTGTCTTTCAAGTAATCATCTAATTATTGGTGTTTGGTAAAAAAGAATGTTTCATCACCAAGTTTAATTTTATGTACCAAAAATGCGTTGATGCTATGCAGTTTTAGTTGGTATGACGGGTCCTAGGAAAATTCAAATTTGCATTAATTGGAGCCTACGAGTTGCCAGGGCCAGTGTATTTTCCGTGTAGCTAATTTCACGCTGAAATCCACGCCCAGTTAATTGGCTCGGACAGACGATCGGCCATCTTGTTTTCTATCATTTCCGCCTAACTCCCTGGGCGCGCACCGCTTATTACTGACCACTTAGCAAATAGTCTCCAGCTGGTCATTTATAAAGGCGGCAGCGGCAAATGACCAGGGCCCACTTTTATGAAACACATTGGCGCTTCGAGCTTCTGCAAATTTAATAACACGTTGAAGAAACAAACACCGCCACTGTTATTGGCAGTGACGTCACAGCCCATCTTTTGATCGACTACATGCATCGTGCATGTCCTAGACACAAACGATGACAATGAGAATAAATTTTATCGATTCCCTGCGTATTCACATGTTCATTACTAGACATATTTAAGCATGTCCTACGCATATGTTGTAAAAATGTACAATTTTTTCATGCTTCGTGCGCTGCATGCTCTCAGTCAGCTTACCATATAGGTACAGCACAACGTCATCCCTCATCAGCTGCTATAATTAATAATTTTTACATTATGAGACACAGCGAAGACAGGCGAAACAAGCTAGAATGCAATTAACAAAAGATTGATTTTCAGATTTTGATCTTATTTTCAGTTGGAAGTAAATCAGAAAGGCATAAATAAACAAATATCACTTTACCATAAAATCTGAATAATTCTGTGCATAATTTGTCACATGAAAAACCTGAATTTTCCGCCAATTTGCGAAGCTAAAGTGATATTATTTGTTAATTGTATACCTTTCTAATTCACTTTCACCTGAAAATAAGATCAAAATCAGAAAATCTCTTTCGTTAATTGCATTCTAGCTTCCCAGCAAAAACTTTTCCGAAAATATTCAAAAAAATTGCATTTATTTTGCGGCACTTTTTTAAATTTATGGCGAAACAATTGCAATATATTTGAATATTTTCGCAATATTTTTGCTCGGTTGTTGGGCTCACGCCTATCTTTTGTACCATTTCTCAATGTAAAAATTATATGAATTTATCACCTGATGAGGACCTTAAATGGTGGAAACGTTGTGCAGGTAGTCTGGCTAAGAGAAATTAAACATTATTCTAATAAAGCAGTCGAGGGAAAAAATGTCATTCGTGTGAGACATTACATTATTGTTGTTTGTCTTTTTCAGCGCGTGCTAATGCAGTACAGTAATGTACAGTGGTGCCCTCATTGGAACACGAATCCAGGGCAGCGGATTGTCGTTCCTAAGACCCCGAAAATCGCGACCCATCCCACAATGGAATATCGAGACCGTTCGAGGAAAGGTCACCGGAAGGTGCCTCTGGCATGCTTGCAAAGCCCTTCTGGCCGGCATTTGCTTACTCATGATTGGAGCAGCTATGGCAACAGTAGGTTAGCGAGTTTTTCTTTCATCCTCAATTGTATTTATTGTTGTTGCGTATGATTTCGTTTGATTCGTCATATATTCGAAAATGAGTATGATTTGATAATAAATACATGTACCACTACCTCCTATTAATATTAAACATCAACAGAAATAACTAACAAATAGTGTGACAATTGGGCGCATTTGTATATTTCAACAATGCGCATTGTATGCATATTCATACAAGATGGACATAGAGCCTTCAAAATTGAATGAAATGTTATTTCAGCTCCAACGGCATATTATGCATGATTTTTGCGAGGAATATTAAATGTTAACTTATAAGTATTAAATACTTTGGTTAAACTGGAATCATGCAATGATTTGATCTAAATCAAATGATGCATTATTAAATAAAGATAAATTGCGGTGTTGCATAAAACAGTAAAAAAAGTGTCAGTAAATTAAGTCGTACTGTAACAACCTAAATTTTACTTTCGCTTGGAGAATAAGCTAATTACGCCATTCGCCATGAGTGATAAAAGCTACTTAAAATATTGAGACAAGGAATAAACAAATATTTAAATACGTTTTTAACTAAAAAGGGGTAGACCTAGCTTCGTCTTAAATTAATTCACTGACACCAGACAATCAAAAAACCAGACAGTGTACATGACTTCTTTCGCAGAATTATTCAATTATGTTATAAGTTTAAAGTTATGCAACGTTGAGTTAAATGTGTCCCCTACCCCCCTACAAGTTGCTTAAAACTAATCATGACAACTAATACCGTATATTTGAACTGTAATGTCGAGGACAGCAACTCGGATTTTATCCGTTATTTTTTGTGTACACATGTTCTCCTGTTCCAAACAGGTGCTGGCAGTGATTGCCCAACAGTAGGGGTAGCTGAAGCGGGCATAATTAGAGAAAGTGACACTGATAGAGAATCATTCATGTATTCGCACAAAAAACAACACTAATTTCTGAAAAGTCACCTTTAAAGAATGTCATTTGACAAGAATTTCGCACGATCGCCTTCTGAAACCACCGTGGCAGTGATCGTTGATGAGATTAACCACAGTCATATGAATTGCATGCTCTAAGATTTTGCAAACCATGGATCGACATGCACTTCACATGTACGTTCCATGCAAGCGACGCGAGACACTAACTATATTCAGCTAAGAACTGGACATCCCGAGCAAAAAAATCAGGCATACTATTCGAATAAAGTGCAATTTTTTCCCCATCCAACAGAAAAATGTGCCATTCATGACAGAATTTGCCAGAAAAAGTGCATTCCTTAAATGTAGAAAAGCTGCCATAGAATTGCACTGCAGTATTTCTACATTACTGGAATGCAGTTATAATGCACTTTCATGGCAGCAGAACTGCCATATTTTGTTTCATGTAAAACTGTATGTCATGTAAAATATATTCGTGTAAAATTGCAGGATTACGGCAGTTTCACTGCAGAATGTATTTCAATACATTGCACTTTTTCCACAGGACATTTTCTGCTGGGCCCTCAGAGTATAATTTTATTTTTGGGTGGAAAGGGGGAGAATGATCGTCAACCAAACTAAGAATAGACGACCTGAGCATTCCTGTACATATTCCCAAGTTTTGCAGCCTTCATTTCAATAGTTTTAAAGCCACCCAACCCTGATCCCAATTCCACTGCCTAGGATGCGTCAAATTGGAATTTGGTGAAAATCAGCTTATTCCGAGTTGGTTCGTCGATGCAAATACATGTAGGGTCGCATAATTATGGTTTCTCCCTTCAGCGCAATAATGGTGGCTGGCACCTCAGTACCATCGAAACGCGTGTTACGAGGAGCCGGATCCAACGGGCTTCCTTCAATATGTTACCATGGTTAACTTTATTTGCGTTGAAGGGAAAAATAATTTCGTTGCATAGGAGAAGCGCCATTATCCTCCCGGCTAGTGCGGACCTATAGGAGCGCGGCGCTAAACCCCTGCACTGAAAACGGAATCGATTTTTCAACCGTAATGTCATAAATGAATAGAATCGTAAACACGAAAATAGAGGAGACCCAAATTCCCTCGGGAAAACAAGGGCGCCTGCTCAACTGGCCCACAATGATGGGCTGAGAAAGGCTGTTTTCTGGAAAGATTGCTCAAATATTGCCGATCAGATTTTCTAATGAACAGTCCAAGTTATTGCATCTGTAGGGCATGCACCCCTAGGGGCTACACATGGAAGGGGTGCAGGGGGTGCATGCATGGAGGCCTTCCTAAAAATTCATATTTTGCAAATTGATTGTAGGCAGCAGCATCTTTCTGACTGAATTATTTGTGAAAACTATTGCCAAAACATTGTCTTAAATTAATATCTACTTTCATTGAAATTCCTTCACATTTTTGGGGGCTTTTTCCGAACTTTTTTAAGACTCGCAAAGGGGTGTATGAGGCGCAAAAGTTTAAGAATTACTGATCTAAATGAACATTATACAGTGTTTCATGGAAGAGTAACCTGTCAGTAATTATGACGATGGAGAATTCGATCCTTATTTCCATATGGACTTGCTATTGCATTCATTGTTTTTTTAATTTTTTACTCCTTGAGTTTAATAAATTCCTACATGAGCATCTTTGATGATACGGAGGATGTTCAAAATGTACTCGATGCCATGTACATGTATGTGGATACAACGACAGAAAAATATTAATTGATGATGGCAAACTGGCAATTTGTAACCTAAATGTTGGTACAAGGTCACATTGAAAAGACCTATAGGTGGATGATTAAAAACATCACGCAGTACATTCAAATCAACAACTACATGGATATGGCTTCTACAGCAAAGACACTGAGATTTCGCGCATCATAAATGTGCTTGCAGGGGCAATTTTTTTAAAAAGGATGAGGATTCATTCGATAAATCAATATTTTTGACGCTAAGTGGCCTTTGTGCGACCGGATTACAAAGCCGAGCATCCAGTCAGTTATTCAATTTCGAGTCTAGAAGCAGTGAACGGGTAAAGTTGTGTAAATGCCATATTGTTTTGGAAGAAACTGAAACAACTGTTAATACTTACAGAATTGCTTGGAAAAACATTTAGGAAAAAACATGCTCTCTTCTCGATATAGCTCAGTTTGCTTTCATGTCTTTTTGCACATACAGTATAATAAACCATTTTCAATTATATATTTATTTATAAACTGAATCAATATTACGCATTCTGTCCTGCTCATATTTCACAGTTAAAAGGGATTCAAAGTAGATGACCAATAAGTTATCAGTTTCAATGTATTTGTTCTACTCAACAGAATGCATTCTGCTCCTCAAAAATACCCACCATCTTAATTTCACAAGGTGCAAAAAATGGCAGCAGTCGAGCGACTCAACATACATTATACACAATTTTTCTTTTCAATACACAATAAAAGAAGTTTTTAGAAAGATCAACGTGGTTGGTTTTGTTGAGACATCCAATATTTTAATTAAAACTCCGGTGGATTTTATTACGTTAACAAATAAAAACTATTCGTTCATGTTCTTTAAATGTTGAAATGAACCTAAATATGTGTCAACAAGACTAACAATAAATGTTTTGAACATGGTTTTTTCATTTAAAACAAATTTATCGAAAGGTATTGTCAGACAACGAAAACAATCAAAGTTCCGTTTTTATTATTTTACACATAGGTTATTATGCAGACGAACTAGCCATGGAAGAACAAACCCAAGGAAATCTGACCATAAAGGTCAAAAACACGTCAAAAGGATTTCATCTCAGCAACCTATCATATGTTGGTCCAGTAATCATGGGGTTTGGAGGTAGGCTTGAATTAAATTAATATTTAAACTGAGGATAAAAAGTGACGTGTTGCAGAAGTGAATTACTGCTATACCACGGGAAGCAACTGGATAGTAAATTCAAGTCAAATTTATATCATAACATTGTATCATAATTAGTAGGAGGACATCCAATAGAGAACACCACACAAACAAGTACATAATCATTTCCTCTTGCACACTACGTGAATGTATTTTTACTGATTTTCTTACAGTTACATTCTGTTTATTTCATTTCCCATATTTCAAATATCTTGTTTGCAGTACATTTTGTTGAACATTTGCGTTCACAACAAGCACCATAACACTTAATATGCAACGTGAAGATAATTTGTTGCGTTCATTTACCTCATTATCACAAGATTCGGCCTTTATATTGTTCTATATTGGGGCATCGGATATACTGTACAATAAATGTACACGATGACGCCTATTTTTATTTTTGTTGGAGGAGAAGGGGTGGAGTTTTTGTGTTTATCCCTAACTAACCGTCAAATGTAATTTCTTTATTTAGCTGCCCCTCGCAGGGGGCAATCACTGCTAGCCTCGTAGGGATTATAGGGGCCATGTATACATTAAATCGGGTGATTTACTGGGAGTTCACAAAAATTGGATGAAGGTTCATTTACATGTATGAAAATGTTGCGAAGTACGTGTATAATACGGTCTATCTAACAGACTCATCAAACGTGAAAGCGTGAACGATAACGAAACGTGTGACGTCACCCTGACGTTGACATTCCCCAAATTCCGACTGGAATATCCATGGACGTAATTTTTGCATGGCCCCTAGTGTCCATGGTGGCACAGGGCAGCACAAGACATTGTTTACGATAGCCAATTATTTTCCAAAAGCAGGCCATATAAGCTAACTGCTTTAATTTACGACAGATGTCATTATCATAAGTAAACATTACGCCAATACGAGAAAGATTGCCATGAAATTGTAAATGCTGAATTGCACACAAATGCGTTCGAATATCGAGTCAATCATGTTTTAGTATGATTCAGAGACCGTTCCATAAGATTTCCCAAAACTCATCTGCATTATTGAGCTATCTTTCCTACATAAGTTGGTTCAACTAAACCCATACAATTGCATGCAAATGTATCCCATGCTCACGATTCCATGTACAGAGTGTTCAAATGGAAACCACACTGGGATCCTTCGATGCAATAGATATTGTCATTGGCCAACATGTTTTCCACTTCACCATAAATTTAGGCTGTTTATAACACACCCAGCTTCTAGTGCCAGTGTTTGTAGATGTGAAAACAATCTCCAATGAATTCGCGACCTTGTTGGGGAAACTCGTGGACAAGCCACTCCTAACAGAAAGCCGTTTCTGAGCTTTTCGGAATATTGATTATTGAAGGTCCAGAGAACTTAATTCAGCAGTGCATCATTAGCACTCTCAGTTCGTTTTTCAGAGCAGGCATTGCTGGTCTCGCCACAGATTCCCGATGTCATTCACGCCACCATGCATTCCTTCCTGCTTGGTCATCAGGCTCAATGTCCGGTTGCCAAATCGCAAACCGGATGTTGCGCTCAGGCCCTAATTGCACCATTTGCCTCTTCCAGGATTTGTGATCGTCACAGCGTGTGTGATGACCTTCGAGGCCCGGGACAGTTCTGCTAAGATAGTGCCCGCCCGCTACCGCAACAAGCCCGTGCTCCAGGAGGGCAGCAGCGCCTCCAACGGCCACCCCACCCTGCAGCTGGACGTCGGGGAGTCCTGGGACAGGGCCTCCACTTCCGTCAGCGCCCCCGATGCCGACCGCCACCACATCACCCATTCCTTCCAGCAGTTCAGCAAGTACGTGCAAGACAGTATCGACTCCGGCGAGTATCTGACTGTCCCCTTCAGCGCCCTCCTCAAGCGCTCCCCCTCGGCTCCCACGCTGCTGACCGAGCTCCACAAGCAGGTCTTCTTCAGCTACGTGTCCAGCAACAGCCCCAGGAGCGACAACCGCAGCCTCTTGGGCAACCCGGAAGTCAAGCGTCTGCAGCTCAACCTGCTCACGCGCCAGGCCGTGTCGGTGGACAACCCCAGAGACGGTTACCACTCCAAGTACGGCCACATGGAGTCCAACTCCAACAACGCCCACACCGACATGGACATCGACTCCAACGCCCCCAAGACGGACTCCGAGGCCTCCCTCACCATGGACCTGCACCTGCCGGACTGCTCCATCACGCTGACCGTCAAGGACGAGTCCAAGCACGGCAAGCAGGCCAACCAGGCCGCCGTGCCTGCTCAAGTCAACAACTTGAGTGCGGCCGAGATTGGGCGCCGAGAAACCAGCCGGAGACGTCCTCTCCTCAGGCAGAGCCAAGTCGAGCTCTGCGACAGTGATACCGAGTCCAGCCCCATGGAGTCCTGATGCACCAGCCAGGTATGTCTGGTATTTATTAGACTGGGATGGACGCCGATGTTTGGTGCTACATTTGTCTTTCCAGCCCCTACTGACGACTACCAGAAATGCGACAGAAACACGAATCAAAACACGCTGACTAACCACCACTAACAGACCGAATAGCTATCCAACAAACTGACTGTGCCAGCATGGCCGAGTCTCCAAATTAAATGCTCAATAACTTTTCAAATACTATAGAGTAAAAACGCCTGGTGTTCTGTATGGTGAGAAGCATGTCCATGGCGAATGGCCTGGAGGTGACAGACAGGAAACAACCACCTGAATACAAACAGGATTTTTATTGAAGGAACGAACTCGAAAATAATGCTCAACGTCCATACACCCTAAAAGGCCCATTGATCCATTACTACACCATACGCATCCAAGTGATAGCAAACGGTGACTGCAGTCATCCGATAGTTACTTTTGAAACACGACTCATACCAGCTGTTGAGGTAGTGATATTCGGTGAGAACTCTTTCCATCACTAGTAACGATTACATTATCAAACTAGAAATTCACACAATCGAGTCATTCGTTTCCCCTTAATTCGAGGATGATGTAGACCATCTACTCCCACTCGATAGCCACCAGCGAAAAGAGTAGAAGTGTATCTTCTACAAAGAAAACTATCAAAGGACTTGACGGAAGATAACGGAAGAAAAATTACAATTTCCCATGATATGTCGGAGGTTGGATGTTATTGTGAAAGGCTATTTACAGCAACGTGTCCGTAACATCCAGATCTCATGTACAGAATCATCGTGCTTGTTTGCTGCTGGTCAGGAAACTATACAGATGGTGATAGTCTGAATGTCACGTGGTTGGCTCGGCCAACCACCAGAAGCCAAAGTTTGCTAATTGCTCTTTTTTGAATGTTTGGAAGAAATTCTGATTTTGAATATATTTTTTTGCAATCAGATGTTGTAGCGTGGATCGATTTTGTACGATTTTTGGTACCTACCACAGCAAGTATTAGTAGATTTCATAACTGGTTGTCTCCGCCGTTTCCGTTACAACATTTCCGTCACTTTTATTCGTCGCTCTTAGTAAGTACTTGCCCATGAATGGAAATCGTAACTTTGTCGTTCAACTAATTCTGTTGCTACCCCTCAACCAGCAACGAATTATTTGCAGCAGACAATCGTCCCCCTAAGACCCTGTTTCGTTGTGTTTTGTGATTTGCATTTACAATTAAAACTGTTGTCCTTTATATCCCTACAACTGTATCTGCTGCATAACTACCTAAAACTGGGCATTTTTGGCTGATCTAAATACCGTTACCAATGACACGTCAAACGCCATTCGCTTTCCGCAATTACAGCTTTTAACATTAACTAGCGCAGCTTACATTTCAGTTTCACTTCAGTAATTTCACCTCAATCGCATCTCAACCACTTGTTGTGCAATTTTGTATTATTTATTAAATAATTTGTTTGCATATTTCACTCCGTGCATCTAGCAATTTTGTGTTCTGTTGTTTATCGTATTGTCCAATTTATCTACTTAGTGGCAAAATAACACCACCCAATAACGTTGGCTGTTATCCATGGTAATTGCCTACGATAAAGCAAAAATTGCAGAAAGTCTAATTGTTTGGCAGCGTCCACATCAAATTAACAGTTCTCACAGAAGCAATTACAAATTTAATTATTCATTTGAAGAGTGTTAGAATAAACATAGGCAGGATCTTTATTGCTAAGTTGTCTGGAGCTAAAATGACTAGCGGGATTGCTGAGCTCACATTTCAGTCAAACATAACATTGGGTATCCAGATTGTCACAAAAGATTGAGGTATTTTTAATACCAAGAATATCTTTCAAAAACTTGCGGTGTATAGGGTTGATTAATCAGAGACTTAGCTGTGAGGATATGAGGTTTTCAAGTTTCCTAAAACCTCAACACATCACAGCTAATCTTCAGATTTTGCAACTCTTCACACTCCACATTTTTTGTGAAATAGGACCCAGGAAGCAAAAAAGCATCTGCTAACTACATGTACATTGTTTTACTGGAGAAGCGTAATCGAGGTAGGAATGAAGCATTTGCTTTTTGGGATTATAAAAAAATTGGACTTGGCCTGATTAATTTCCAATTCAATTCATCTTGAGGAATTTCCCATTCAAATTGATCAGCGATGTAATCATAGAACGTTCAAATATGATGTCAACACAAAATTGTGGCTTTCAGACACTCCCCCCCCTTCACCATATCTGATCACTTCATCATCAACTGATCACGCCTCAAATAAATGTAAGGTAATCCTGCATACTTAAACTGAGCTGACATTCATTAAGCTCAAGTGCTAATTAAGCAGTATAAATTACTCAACTTAAGATTGTCAAAACGCATGGTAAGAGATGTTACACCAGTAAAAAGCAGGTTTATTGTTAGGCTATTCATGCCATAATACGATTAGCAACATCTGAGAAATGGCTGATAATGCACAATTTCATTGGCCATCAGAATATGGCACGTGCCAAATCCAAGACAATGAGCAAATAATGAGTAGAAAGAAGAAAGGAAAGCAGCAGCCAAATGCATCATGCACTACAATAGTGACATCTTCAATTCTGCTCATAAATTCGGAATTTTGGGATCCCAGCCAATTAGCATTTTTCTAACATGTTATGACCCAATGGCTACCAGCCTTTCTTTATTCCATGTGTCCTCATCGTTGCTAACTGTTCAATTCTTTTTGATGTCACCAATTGACTCGCATCCATCTTGTTTGACAAATGCGCTGATGTTTTGCCTTTTATTGACACGGCTGCATGTAAATAATTTCATTTGAATGTACATTAATTATTCAATGCGTGAGCTATCTCTCGTATCCGTTTTTATGCGGTCATTTTTTGAGACTACACTTTGACATTCGACCATTTTTGAAGTGTTTTTTTAATCGTTACTTCTATATTTTACCATATCTTACACTCGTATTGACTTTTGACATTTTCTGCTCCCAATAATGGTGTGTAACCATGTCGTTTTTACATTGTAACTACTTTACGTTGCCTGCGTAATAAAAACGGGATATCAACCCCAATATGCTCTCTCAATGAACACATCGAAGCCTAATTTGTCTGTCAACCCACTTTCTTTGGGCTGAACTTGCAATATCGTTGGTTTTAACCCACATTTTTCCAAGTAATTTTTCATCTTAACTTTAGGAAAACAATGTTGGAGACATTGTGTTGTAGATCTTGTGCGTTTGATTAGGACAACTATTGGCATTGTGCCACCATCTCTTCTAGAAGATTGTCATATGGCAATGTTTGTTGATGCTACCAAAACCTATTCTGTATAGTACATCACAGACGTACCATAAAGCCTAAATGAACTATAAATCACCTTAGTATTACTTACCATTTTTGCACAAGACCGAAAAATCGGGCCAAGGCATATAGAAATTAGATTAAACTTTGTATGATATCATTAGTTCACAATGTCATTGTTAATTGTCGTAACAGTGACATGAATTCGTTTCAACGAGGTCTGAAGAGACAAAAAAACTAAGAACATATTGACATAGTGGTCTGACTTTCATTTGTAGGAGAGCAAAATACTTTCATTCCGAAGGCTTTCATACAAGGATATAATAGGAAGGATAGTTTTTGGAGCAAGTATTTTTTGAGAGGAGGATGGAGTCAATAAAAGACCCCTTTCTCCAGACCCCTACAGAATATACAAAAAAACACCGGACATATCAACATAGATAACAGCAAAGATTTATCTATACATCCCTATATATGAAATTACATTGCATGTACAGTACATGTAGTAACAGTACAGGATGGTCCACAAAAGTGATAAGTGTTGCTTATATATGTAACTGCGAGAATTATATGAAGGGGTGAAGACATTCAGTGGGCAAACGTGATTTCAGTAGGTAAATTGCACGTACATGTACATGTACACCAATTACTATTTATCAAGTAGCAAGACAGAAACGTGGCAAATTTGGACGCCATTTTTAAAAAAAATCTATTCTACATACAGTACATGTACAGTGTATATCACAAGTCGATACTTCATACCTTTAAAAAATTGTTTCGAACTCAGTAATCTTCGATGTTTTTTCGTCTTTTCCTATAAAGACCACATGATCTTGAAAGACGCATGAGATCCAAAAACGGTAGTCGCAGAGGCTCAGGAGAGAATCGCCCGATCGCAGCCAATGATTCTTTGTGCAAAATGTTTGCTAAATACAGTAATTAGAGGGTAGAAAAAATGCGCCCAAGGTCAGCTACGAAAATGCGCGAATTCTACGAATTTTGATTGGACATTCACATTTATGTTGCGATTGACTGCTAATCGATTGAAAAAATGCTTGTAAGATTGCGCCAGTAACTGCTATGTCCCCTTTTTCAAGAGTAAGAAAAATGAACGAGAAAATCGTCAGTTTTCAGCATCGACTGAATGGAATGATTGCATAATTTATTAATAAATTTTTAGTTTACTATGACTACGTTTACGCGCAAACGTAAGTTACGTTTATCACTCCTGTGATCCTGTTACCCAACCTAGACTTAAATTCAAATTTACTCCAGTCAAGTCAAGGTCGGTAATGACTTAGAATTAGATTAATAAATGTAACCAAAAGTCTGTGTGCAAATGTACAGCAAACTATACCCATTTGAGGGTGGAAAACGACAGCAATTTATTACTATGGTGTTGTTATTTACATGTTAAATAAATGTTTTTACGCATTTTGGGAAGTTGTGAAATTTCCCTATTGTGGAAATCGTGCACAAGTATCGCATAGGAAAATATTGTCGATAAAACGTGGGTAGGTAATCAGTGCAAATTCAATTTAATGAACATTCATTTAAATTGTGGGCTAAAATTGGAAGGATAGGCCGATACACATGAGAAATCCATACACGTGTACAATCTGAGGAAATGGACATTTTCAAAATACCCCCTTACACTTCGACCCATGCATGGCACAGTTATGTACACCTATGTCAAGAATTTCTGAGGGTAGTAAACCCGTACATGCAACCAAAAGAATCCAAAATGGAACACAGAGAGAATGCATCAGATCTCTGGATGAAGCACATAGAATGCATCAGATCTCTGGAAAAGGTCTGCATCCAGTACAAGTGTATGGTGTGCAGCAGCAGTTGCGGCAACACTGGCCCCGGCGCTACTTATCGCTGCCGTTAGCCTGCATTGGCTTCTGATCGATAACGGGCGCAGGAAATAAGGAGGCAAGAGCAATACAATTTCAGGCCTAACTTCGGTGCACCTAATAGAAGACGACGGGGCATTAAAGTTAATGCGGGAGATTCCATTGTTTCCACGCGTGAATCGTGGGCCTCCAAAGCTCTCGAAAGGCCACCATCAGAGGTGTTTTCAACTAAAGAAGTGGCCTGTGGTGCTGCCACTTTGAAATCCGCATGCAAAAGCTATAGTCAAAAGAATATGCTCTTCAGCAGGGGTTCTTAAACTGTGGGGCATGCACCCCTTGGGGGTACATGGAAGGGGTGCAGGACATGATCGATTTGGACATGAAAATGTTCGCTGATGCAAAAAAAAGGATTTTATACGGTGTACGTGTAAGCATCGACAAATGTGTATGAAACTTCCCTATTGTGCGAAGTTTTAACGATATTTTCATCGAAAATGATATGCACCAGGATGTTTTCAAGAAAAAAAAACGTCTTGACGAAATATCTTGGAAAACCGGATTAATTTTGAAAATAAGATGCATTTCACCTCAATTTCAATTTAAAATATTTAAATACTCTAGCTACTAGAGATGGTGTCCCTGGTACGAAAGTGAAATGTCCACAAAATCATTTTATTTCACAGGAATGACACCTATCCAAGCTATCGCAATTTAACCTTTTTATGTGTTTTTGCGTGTTTTTTCCGTTTTTGTGTACCTAGTCTAATCCAGGCTTAGCCTAGTATGAACTAACCTAAAAATAATTCCTTTCTTTAGCTGCCCAGGGAAGGGGCAAACACTGCTAGCCTACGAGCTATTAGGATGAGCCCACTTTAAGGATCCACACAGTGCATGTAATCATTATGTAGCACATCCAAAAAAATTGAATGTACATCATTTTGCCAACACCCTTCTTAAAGATGATGACATAGTACTTGAACGTCCCCTTTCGAATTTGAATTTGTTCCAAATAGATTATTGGGCAGATGAAATAAATTTGGTTCATTATATGCAATACAGCTAAAATGAACCATACCATTGATGTCGACTGCATTGCTACCACATGCACGCCTAAATGTATTATTTTATGCAAAAAATAATAGCATTTATCTTAAAAACACTTGGACTAATCGTTGTCTACAAAAACATGCGCAGCCTTTTCCAAAAAAAAGTTTAAAACCACTGTTTGGTTTCTCAAAGCATTCCTCGTATTCTCCAAAACATTCTTTTCCATTTCCAACATGGTCTTTCACTTTTCCCAAAAAACACCCTTCATTATGTCATTTCAAGAGCCTGCAATGCGAGCTTTCCTCGAGTTATTTAATTTCTCAGCTCTCGATCCATGATTGGATTTCAGTCCTCAAAAGCTGCAGATCTTTCCATAAACGACACACAAAAAATACGTATAGGGAGCAATGCTGCCAGACGTTACCTCCGTCAATGATTCCTTACTGGAAAGAATAGGATAGATTTGCCGGAACGCCGCACCACTCGCTGATAAAGCGAAGCACATCCTGGCATTCTTCGCTCCGAGACATCTGCATCGGAAAACCCATTTAAAATTCAATCAATAATCTCGTTTGGGGGATGAAAGCGCAGGAATTCGTGCAACAGCTAAGCGCTACCTTAGTGGCCATTAAAAATTTGTTCCAGTCGTCCTTGTTTGCCACCTTGCCAGCATTCTTGAACTCCACTTTGTTTTTGAACACTGGATACCCTGTAAGATATTCGCGCGCATTTAAGATTCTTATTTTGTGCAATCCAGCAATTTTATTTTTAAATTTAAAACTAATTGTGGGTTTTCTTACCTGTAATGACGCAAGGTGGCGATTTCTCTTCTGTCCCAGCAGCGGTCAAAGACGCCTCGAAGGTCATCCTTTCATCCAGGGGCAACGCCTGCTCTATGCGATGGTCCATGGACACAGCCAAAACCCATTCTTTAATTTCCTCATGCTGAGCTTCCTAAAATTGGAAGAAAAATCCAGAATTGTTAGGAAAATATTGGGAGACCTAAATTATCGCAAACAGAATAAAAATAAACAACAACTGGATCAACAAATGTGTGAACATATTTTTGTGTACAAACTATTCCTTGTTCCAAAATTACATTTTCAAATTTTAGCTGAAAGAACAAGTGTGAAGGTTTTTAGTGAAGAAATAAATGAATTTATACATGTACAGTTTCAGAAATCCAATTTCTAAACTTTGGCTGAAGGACAAATAATAATATTTTCTTAAAAAACATTGGTTTTCAAAAATATTATTTCTGACAATATAATAATGATAATAACAAATCGAATAATCACTTTCTGAGCAACAATTGGATTAACAAGTGGACAAATATTGTATCCATAAAGTGTAGGCTGGTGAATTGCAACAATGTTTCATTCTTTCAAGGCGTGGGGGTAGTCTTACTCAGCCGCGAGGGAATTCCCTTACCAAATAGCAGACGCAATGTTGACAGTAATTGAAAACTCAGGTTTTTTGTGACGAGCTTTCGTTAAACTTTGGCATTTACGCGATTGGTGAAGGTCTATGGACTAACAGTAAAGAATAACAACCTACGTGACGACTTGTATTTTGATACGCCCATACAAGAAACCTTCATGCGCGTGAAATCATTGGTAGCGACATCATTATTTTTGACAAAATTTGCTTTAAAAATCACGGCTTTGTTGATACAGTGTATGTAACTACAGCAGCATCCCAATTTAACCTGGCATTTGATGCCAGCGGTGTCTCCGCATATTATTCCACATTGGCTCTGAATGAAGGCTCCTGCCATATATGTGTAGGTGGCAACACCATTGGCATTTTCTTAAAACGGATCATATGCCAGAAAATTCAGTACAACTTTATTTTGTACAAAGTTGTTTTACTAAAAATTTCATGGCTTAACATCTAACACTAAGTTTAGCACTGATTAACAAAGTAAAAAAGTCTCGATCTTTTTTAACAACTAAATGCTCCTCAATTAACCAATCTTCAATTTTTTTTTCCTTTTTAACAAAAGTACCCAAGATTTCAATTTTATTTAAACAAATTGGAATGCCTCCAGCATATTTATCATAATATTTATACTTTTTCCATGCCAATGTTCAACGTCAAATTTCCCTTGCACTTTTCGCAGAATTTCCTAATTTGCAGCAACTTGAACATTTTTACGTTGTACGTTATTAAAATTGGTCGATTTAATCTTAAATTTTGGAGAATGGTCACGTACATGTACCTCCTAAATCAATACAAATCCACTGTTCCTCAATGACCTCCCAGATAAAGCGAAAAACATTCTGCATTTACCGATAAACATTGGTTTTAAAATTGTTAAAATTGGCAAGATTTGTCGACATTCAGCTGCATAAAAACACTTACGTCAACGTGAAGTTTTTCTGGCAAAGGCACCTCAAAAGGAATGTCCGTGTCTTGAAAATCCGTGTTGTCGAGCATGTTTAGTGATCCTTCCTCGATGGCCTAAAAATTTGATGAAAACGTATCGACTTATGGTACGTTTGTCGAAATGCCTGTAATCAAACCACCGAGTCCAAATGCTTACTTCACATAAGTCCAGGTATCGATTTAGCAACACGAACGCCAAGTTTTCCCAGCCGACGCTCTGAAAAATAATTTTTTTGGAAATTGTATATTATTACCCTGGTTTTGAAAAAATGTAACATCTTTCCGACAACAGGTTTTTTACGAGTGCAGATTTTTTCAGGAAAAGACCTATTGCTGACAACGACTGCTTATGATTTTGATGAAGATTTCGAATCTCATAAAACGAAATCAAGCAATTATACAGTTTTTTTTTGGTAATGCATGTTTTGTTTCTTTGGTGGGGAATGAAGATAACTGCATCTAACTTGCGATCTTCAGCAATAGCGGGGATGAGATGAAAGGAACAGGACAGATTCTAATTTGGTGGAGGGAATTTTTAAATAAAATCATCTATGTGTCTGTCTACCACCAGTAATTCCAATCCACTTATAGAATTCAGAGCCCATTCGAAACCATACAATTGGTCTTATTTTTTGCATACCCACTATAAATTTAATTTAGCGATGACGATGATAGCCACCCTTGTGTGACGTTAACTGCCGAATAAATTTGGTTGATGGATTAACCCGCTACCAAATTGCATGTCTTTGCTGACAGTAGGATATTGAACTGAGCTGAATTAATGACGTTGTTCGAGGATGGTTGCAGATTTACCACCACTCAAGATATCAACCAGTTCCCGTACCTTGCTCGCAGTTCCTGCTTCGTAATACGCCTTATCGGCAGGCACGATATCGGTGTGGCGCAGCAGCGCGATGGAGATCTTGGCAGCGATCTTGTCCAACGTCTTCTCCATCAGGAAGGCCGACCTGGTGGCGTAGTAGTGGGCCACCAGCAAGAGGGTGTCGAACTCGTCTTTGCGCGTGGCTCCCACCTCGTTCGACTTCTCCATGTTTTTGCTCTGCAAAGTAAAGCAGCGCCGAGTAAATTTCATCGCGCTGCGGTTGCAACGAGGCCATGCAGAAAGCAATAACGCCAAAGCGGTGGAAATGCGCCATAAAAACGGCTGAATGCTGCGGTTAGCAGAGCATTTTCACACATCCAGATTTACGAGTGAGAAAAGAAGCAGCAAATTTGAAAATTCGCGATCATTCGAAAGTAACGAGCAGATTCGCTTCTCCCAGTCGCCTCCACCAAACAAATAAGCCAATGTGCAGCCGCTTTTGAAGTGAACGATCGGTTTTAAGATTCACCCAATGCCCTTTGCTCAAATCAGAAAAAAACTTCATCCCCGCTTGAGCTTTCCTTTACGGAGGTTCGGCTGAGACACGCTGGAGGAGCACATTGAGGTTATTAGATAAATTAGTTCATTAAGCGTGATCAGATACACTAGACTGCTTTTGCCCTACCGTTTTAAGATTTTCTGCTTTTAGCATTCTGAAACAACATTTTTCACACCTTATCAGGACAACAGGACTTCCTCCATTGAAAAAAATGGCACCTTTTTTAAATTTACAGCACAATCTACCCTAAATATAATACCTAATATTTTTTCCAACTCTTTCAAACATGAGAAAATGTTGGGAATTTTTGAACCCCCAGTCGCAAAAGTTCCTTCAACCGTTTGTAAAATTAAAAAAAAAAACTAATTTTGGAAACAGTGATGATCAGACAATAATACACATTAAAAGCGAATAAGCTGAAGTTACGTGGGCTTTGAACAGAACTGGACAAAGTTTTGTTATACCAGCTCGAAGAGTGTGTCCCTCAACTCAGCCCAAGTTCTATATCCTTCCGGCGAGTTCAGGTTGGGTAGATTGAGCACGTCAGTGGTGATTCGGGCATAGATGTTGAAATTCTGAAAGGAAAAACCAAAACCAGGGTTGCAAAAAACACTGCTGGAGGTATTCAGTGAGTTCTGAGAAATGTGCACCTGAGGGTAGGCAGGGGCTCCATGTTGAACATAGAGCTTCAAAGCATCCAGCGGCTGGTTGTTGTTGATCAGTTCAGCAGCGTACAGGGCCAAGTACTTGTGCAAAATCTTGGAATTCTGCGGCAGAGATAGAAACGTATCAAAATTATATGTGTTTTCGGAATTCTCCATTGGAATTACAACTGCAGAATGACCCAATTCACTAACTTGCCGCTCAGCCATCTCCATGCACTTTCGCCACTCGCCTTTCTGAGCGTACATATCCAATGCAGCTAGGACATCCACGCTTCCCAACTGCAAAAAACAAATATTAATGGAAACCATAAACAAAACCTCTAAAATTTTGCAGTAAAAATGCAAGGTTCACGCTTTTAAACTTCGCAAAATGCATCTGGATGTTTTGACAGTTTTTTACAATAAAGCAGCTGCATTGATGATGCTAAGTTTTTTTTTAAACAAACGGATATATATAGTTAAAATTAATTTCAACTACATGTAGCTAACGGTAATCATTGAAATTATGTCATAAATTAACTCTGAGGATCATTATTTAATTTTACTACTGTCATTATTTTATTCAACAGACTTTATGCGCAAATATGCTGCTTTATGGGCCCGTTTTCTATAATATGTTAATTGTCGAGAACAGATTTCGAAAACACGGTGAAAACTGTCGCAAAATATTTGTTATTATTTCTATTTTAGTTTCCTTGCTCTGCTTTTGTTGTTCTTGCGACGATTATGCTTCAAGTAATTTTACGTTTCTTGTATTCTTCGTTGATGGAGCCTCGCATGTGTGTAAGCACACATCGGTAGCACCTGTGCTCGTTCCTACGCCTCTTGTTTTTCTCTTTTTAATCTTGTAATCTCAGTAACAGAGGTTGGACAATTGACATCTGCATAGATGAGGCGTGTTCAGCGTGTCAGACCTTGTCGACGCACATGTTTTGAACTTCAAAATGTTGAGCTTCGATTTGCAAATTGTGAGGTTGCCATAGAAAGGGTTTTGTGGAATGATTTAGACGTCGAGGACCATCTCCACAAAAGATCAGCAGGAGTAGTCTTCCAGAAAAAATAGGTGAAGGTTCCTCTTGCACGAAGAACGGTTCTCCGGCATTGTCCAATCAGAGATGTGGGCCAAAAACGTCTGGAAAATCTGCGAGCAATGGGGACTTGTTGACAAGTGGAGGATAACAATCTCTGTCAAATCTGCTGGTATCTTTTTCTTGGATTGCAATCTTGCGGCTGTACCACCTCGATCGCGAACAACCAACCAGATGGCTCCATCAGAGCAGAGAATGCTCGACAGATCAAGGTTGTTGTCTTCCCAGTGCAACTGGGCGCTGTTTCCAAGCACGAAAATCGCGTTATTTTCGAAGTTCTGCTTAAAGTGGGTACATGCCGGGTGATAATCTACTCTCGTCGACAGCATGGTGTATTGATTACTGCTCTGCGACGCGTCGGTCCCAATTTTCTCGAAATGATGTTGGAAGCCTTCGTTTCCCCGTTTCCTCTTTTCGCTGCAGATTTTCGAGTTAAAGGGAGGTAAAAGAGAAATTGCACCATCACGGATGAACGTTTAGAAATCTGAGCCATGAATATTTCTACAATGTATTCCACACGTATGAACACATCGCACACTTTGCATCGCTAAAAAAAACAACGAAAGCACCTTTCGGCAAATTTTTCATTACAACATCTTTTTCTGCAGTTTTGACGTCTAAAATTCCGAGCAGAAGTTCCTAAATGTTTGACAAAATGGCAAGTTAATTATCATGGTATGACGAAGCCTTGGACATGCCGTATTTTTTTAAAAAATCGTTTGAAACGGATGGTTTCATTTGGCAAACACGTTCAGCTCCTTAGACAAATTCTCCTTGAAGCATATATTGCAGGCCAGACGACAGCAAAAGTAACTCCAAAAACGCGACTCATCAATTTTTCAACTCTTCCGATTTGCTGACCGGCTGTGACGGCGCTTGCAAAATGCGATCGTAAGCTCATTCGCATTAATAGCAATACTGTAACGATCCATACATGCACCGGCATTGCTAGGATTAATAAATTTCATTTATACCATTTTTGGCATTTTAGCAAAATTGAGTGATGCAAATTTTGCACTGAGTTTATATTATTTTTGCTTTGTTTTTGAAGTTAGCATCGAATGGCATTTCGGAAAATTTTGCAGCAATGTATCAAGAACAAAACAACAATAATTTCGATTGGATAGCAAAAAATACTTAAAAATCAAAATCCTTTCAGTTACAGTCAGTGTCTTGCCCACTTGTTATCCAAAGTCTGTGCATCTGCCTATAACATCTACTGGTTACCAAAATTGTTCAAAAATAATTCATATTTCTAATATACACATTATCAAGTTTTATGTTTGCCATAAAACTGTGTCCGAAATGTTGCTGGTTGTTTCAGCAATATATCAACGGCTGCTTTTTTGATTTCAATCAATGCAAGGAGAGGGTTTATGATCATGATTAAAAAAACACTATTCCAGTACGCTTTAAAGTAAGCTGGTATTTTACAGACTTTATATAATGCCAAATTTTTTCCTTGCACAGCAGCACTGACTATGGAACAAATGAGCACAAACGCGACGAAAACGCTTTTGCTTTCATCCCTAACGTCTGCAATTTATTAATGGGAAACAGCCGGTTTCCGCAGCGTGCCCACCATAAGTCCTGTCTGCATTGTATACCTGATCGATTTTTCCTTCGCTTTTCAGACATTCCTTGTATCGCTCCTCCACGTATGTCTCCAATCTGAAATAAGTCAGTTTGCATTGGATTAGTTTATTCTCGTCGACTATAACAAAACAACTCTCGCAGTATCCGAAAGAGTGAATGTGAACAGAGTGAGGATGAAGACAGGCATACAGTACACAAATGCAAATATTCTGGGGAACCTATTTGACTGAAGAGCTTACAAGATCAGCAATTGCTCAAAACTATTAGTTTTTTGATTGAGAAACATATGAGGAACCATATCTAGTAATGTCAGTTTTGAAAATGTGGAACATCCATCCGGTAAAAAAATAAAGAGAAACTACAGAGTTAGAACACAATTGTTCTAAACTCATATTATCAGTGTTACGATTTTTAACACCGATACAAAATCGCTCAAATTTATTTACAATTTATACATGCATATATACATGCACCAAGCCAATTAATTCTACAGTTAAACAATCAAATCATTTGAAATTTTTCTATAAATATTGAGTCCTTAAGCTGTTAAAAGACTCACCTCGGTTGCAATTCCTTGGCGATTTTGCGAGCCTTTGCCCAATCCTTGGAAGCCATTAGGGCATCGATGGCCTCCTTATGTAGATCAACACCGAGGTATACTTGTGCTGCCTGCCAATTATAACGGTAACTTATTCAATGAGTGCCATGAGTAGTTTAATTTTCGATGAAAGTACTAACAGTGCTGTGCTTCTGTATTCCCACGAGTCGTGGACCGACGATCTGGGCTGTTTCCAAGGCCTTGGAATTGCCCAAGAACTTGATGGCCAGTTCAGCAGCTTTGCTCCATGACTTTTCCAAGACTGTCAAGTCGCTAGTGTGCGCCTCAGACACGCGCAGGTAGGCATCAACTGCTTGTGCAAAATTACCCGATTTCTCCCATTCACGAGCTTGACCAACAGCCGAATCTGCACGACTAGTAGAGAAGAAAACAAAATTACATCTTTTAATAATAAAGACTGATACTGACAACGGTTTTGTAACGTCTTTTTTGACTACAGTGTCAACTCGCGTAAGTCTTATTTGGGCATCACTTTAAAGGATTCTTTTACTTGCCTTCCTCGGACCTCGTCAGACTGATGCTCATATTCTTCTTGGAGCTGTTGCAGTTGATGCGGCAAATATTCCCGGCAAACCCTGAGTGCATCCACCCACATATCGTTATCCTGGTTGCAGAAAGAAAGGTAAAAAATTACTGTTTCAACCCCTACATGCACACCTTTCTCATTATTTTTTCTTTTCAGGTCAAATAATGATTCATTCACTAAGTCTAAACAACAAACTTCAACAATTTCGAAAATTCTTAAAGTAACATCTAGTGCAATTTTGAAAAATCATTTTGGTTCTTAACTTCACGATGACCAAATTCCGAAAATAAATTTCTGATGAGATATT